>BQNB010000862.1:0-150827 GCA_026074375.1 Tanacetum coccineum | reverse complement strand
ATGATTTTTTCACTCGTTCGGCTCTTGTGAAGTTTACTCGATCGATTCCACTCGTTCGGTCCTTGAGTTGTTTCACTCGTTCGGCTCACCTTGAAGAAACTAGTTCGGTGATCTTGAGATAGCACTCGTTCGGCTCCAAGATGAATGCACTCGTTCGGCTCCAAGATGAATGCACTCGTTCGGCTGTTTCAAGGTTACACTCGTTCGGTTGTTGCTTTCTGCCTTGTGTCTTCTTGTAGCAGCCAGAAAATAAAACTATGTTTGTTTGACACAAAGAGGCAAAGAAAACAAAAAAAACGAAGCAACTGTATCTGTTTAAACTTGAAAACAAAAGAAGAATGAAAGAAGAGAAAAAAACGTGTAACTTAAACAAAAATAAGTTGACGAGTGAAACTTGAACAAAAATAATGACTATCAATAAACCCAAATTAGCTGACAACAACAAAAAAAAAACCCACGAAACCCACCCAAGGCGACTGATACCAATTGTAGGAACCCGTCTAACACTTCCACTTCATAACACGAATCGAAACAAGAAAGGAGAAAGAGAGATGATTAGTTTAGAGAGAGAGAGAAGAGAGAGAGTTGAGAGAGAAAAGAGAGAAAAAAGATATATTGAAAAATGAAAAACTAGATATTTTCTAAAAAGAAAATATCTATATATATGAGATATTTTCTGAAAAGAAAATATCTAAATATATATATATACACCCTACACATTTAATGTGACTCGCGCGGGATATTTAACTTAGGGACCCGGGCACGGGTTATGTTTGGGATTAAACCGAAACATATACAATATTATTTAATATTCGAGCCCGATTCCCGATAATTTTTATTACAACGTAACTAAATAAAGACCGAAGCTCATTGTAGAAGTAGACGCAGCTTCCATTGTTCGACTCTAATAAGTTGAGGGCTAACAGTGTAAGATGAAGGATAAACTTGCTATGAAAATAGGAGGAAATTGGTCTGGAATGTGGTGGTAGCGGTGTTGGTGTCGGTGCTGGAGCTGACATGGAGATTGATGATCCGCCATCAGACAAGAAAACGATGAGGCCGAGAAGACACCTGGATAAGAAAGAAGAGAGGCCTAGGTTTTCTTTAACGCTTTCGCGCAAAGAAATTGAGGATGATTTCTTTGCTATGACGGGAAAGAAGCCACCGCGTAGACCTAAAAAACGATCTAGAGCCGTTCAGGCTCAAATTAATGTAAGCAATCTTTTGATTCATGTTTTTAAACTAAATCGAGTAATTATTGATTGGTTTAAATTTTTTGTAACCATCTTTGTTTTTATTTTGATTTTGTAGGGTTTATTTCCGGGGTCGATGTTGAGTGAACCTCATGAGGATCGATACAAAGTGTGAAGATTGCGATTTGTTGGATCGGATATGTTTGTTGTGCCTTTTGTGATCTCAGATTATATTAGTATAAGATATAATCAAAAATGTAATGTTGTTTGTGAAATTAGGGTTTTTATTTATGTTCAAGTACTTTTCAAGTTATTTATGAATCATGCATAATAATTCTAATAGCTTGATTAGGGTTTATTGTTTTTGAGTTGTTGATTTACATTGGTATGCATTTTGATATAATATTTGGGGATGTTGTGCAATTTATTATTGATTGTGAGGTTGTTTTTTATATGGAATTCATTTATAGCCTAATCTTCATAAGGTGCATTAGTCAATGAATAACATCTTTGATAAATATAATGTGTACTGTGGATTTAACTGATGTGCAACTTTGAGCAGAGATGCAAAATCATATTAAAAATGATGTAAAATGCTACCATATCAAATGAAAAAGAATAATCTCGATCTATTCACAAAAACTAAAAGTAATCGAGGTATACAATCATAAGGTGCGAGAGTTTTTGACGAAGTAACCTTGTACATGTCCATAATTTATTCACGGATTCATCCATTCAAATTACATGTATATACATTTTTTCATACATATGCTATTGCTACGCATACATACATTTTAACATATTTTGTTAGATACTATGTGACACTGACAGTCTGACACATGATAATTTTGGTACTTTTTACTAGCTTTAAGGTGATTTCCATAGCTTATATGATAAGCCCATCTGCTGACCAGCAGATAGTTTTAAGCACCTCATATGTTGCAACTTTGAGTAAGAGTAATTCATTACGTGTGTGCTTATAAAATAAGAGGTAATGTTAAATGAATATAGAACGAAGAACAAATAAATGGGAATTGTACACATTCGGCTCTACCAGCACCACATCGGATCAATTGCTTGCTGCAATGCTGCTCTTGGTCGTCCACTGCACAACCTACCTCCATGCATCTTTTTTGTTTCTTTTTATTCGATTTGGGCTATTGCCTTTTTCAGATTTCCGGTTGCCATTTTGTGTGGGCTTAGCTTATAAACTGTAGCATGACAACCCCGACCCCATACACGTGACCCAATAGACGCGAACCCAACCAGTCTGATTCATCATAAGGTCTTTTTACGGATCACCTAATGATAAAACGACAACCCATCCCAGCAAGACCCAAACCAGAACCAACAACCCGATTGACGCCCGCAACTTTTTTTTAGTACATTAGAGTGATGGACTGTGAGAAGATAAATAGACGAAAATAACCTTCCATGGAGCATGCTTAAAGATCCTGAACTGCTGCTTTGACTTTGCACTATCAATATAATACACATCACTGTTCTCTTAATGTATGTTTCACGGAACTAGCTGGAGCTTCTAACTATAGCTGGAGCTTGTAAGATTTGGAGCTGAAGCAGTTTTATTTTCAGATATGTCTGGTAAGTAAAGTAAGCTGGAGTTTAGCAACGTCAAATAACATTTCAAACTAATATATTCACACTATTTCAAAGGCATCAAAGTACGTAATTGACTACCTCAAAAGCTTCTACACTTTTCAAATTAAAAGCTACATCAATTAGCTTTAAAGGAAGAGCTTTTGGATTCTATAAGTTCTTATTATTTTAGTTGCCAAATAAAGGTTTTGTTTGATTTTTCAAACATTTTATGTCTTTATCTGAAAACCATGTCCGCAAAAAAAGAGGTACATCTAAAATCTTCATTTGCAAAGAAGATAAAGAGGTGGAGGCTTTGTGTGAAGTGGAGAAAAGTGAAAGATTATGTTTGAAATGTTGAAAAGGTAATAAGTGCTTCTTAGCACTTATGTCTGCACAAATATCTATGTGCTCCTGTAGAGGTGTGCAAACATAAGAAGTGGAAAATGCTTCTTAAAAAAACAAACGAAATAAGTTAGCATTGGAAACCAGCTTATTTAACAAGTTCAAGCTTTCGTAAGCTCTAAAAACTTTGCGCCAAACACCTATGGTATTTTACAAGTATGCTAGTTGTTTTTTTTTGTTAACCATAGTTTCTGACTTTTTAATTGACTAACCCGCGATATTTGAATTCACTGCTATACAAACTCAAACCATGTTTTATATATAAAAAGAAAACTATTGTGATGTATGATTAGAGTGGATGAGTGTTCTCTGGTTATAAAAATAACAAACACTAACCACGAAAAAATTCAACTACTCGTATAAACTTGAGTCTCAACTTACTTTATTGCTTGAAATTTACTCCATTTTAGAATGTCTATTAGTGGTGAGCTTACGGGTATTATAAGACTTCGGTAGTAGTCAACAGTGGGTTGATGTATCATCGATGCGATCTGGTAAAATGTGTTGTTAGGGTTGATAGAATTTGAGGCTAGGAAGGTGATCGAGGCATTAGCCGCTCCAGCCACAAGAAAAGCAAGCTAGGCCCAGGGGTCGGGATGGTTGAAGTGGTTCATGGGGCGTGAATAACGAGAGAAATTGCAACAAATCCTGAAATTAGGATCATCAACATTTCGAAACTGCTTTTTTTTGTTCTTTAATCTTGGCTTACCAAGAAAGCACGAATGATTCAGCAACACAAAATGTGTGCTAAGCGAAAACTGTTGAGCTGGAAAAGAGTTTAACACAATGAACAAAAGAAAATTCTCATTTTTCAATTAACACTGATAATCTTGAATATGCATTTGTTTATGAACTAAAAAGGGAAAAGGCTGAGAAAATGACATTTTTCGAAGAAGAAAATGTGTTTTGTGACTAAGATTGCTGATCTTGAAAAGAAAATAGCAAAATAAACACAAGATTTTGATGATGCAAGACAAGAGTTTTCAATCAAAACGGAAAAATTTGACACTTATTTTGCCTTCCTTGAAGAGCAAAATGTTTCATTACACTAAAAACTGTCATCTAAAAAAATTATTCTTCTTTACAAAAAGAATATAGTGATTTGAGAACTTCATACAATGTTTTAAAAGCAAATTTTGATTCTCTTAACCAGACAAAAAGAAAAGTCTGAACATTTAAACTCTTGAATACCAAAAGTAAGTGTTTCATAAAAAGGTTTACATGGTTAAATCCTCAAAAACATCTTGAAAAAGTTTCTCAGTTTAAAACATATGGTTTGCAAAAACGAATGAAGTTTTCAGAGAAACAAAATCTTCTGAAACATTTACTTCTCAAATGTTTTCAAAGTCAAATGGAATGAGAAGACTCAAGTTTTTAAAATACCACACTCTCGTTTCAGGACGGCAAAAAAAGTATGAAAACCAAAGCAAAGTCGTTCAAAACCTTTCAAATATTCTCCATCGGAAATGTTTTCAATTCGAAACAAGAATAACTTTGCTTTGTACATCCAAAAGAATGCAAGATTTTTGTTCATTAATAAAAAAAATCAAAATTAAACACCGAGTTTCAACAACAAATGGAAATCTTCTTTTTCAAGTTTTAAAATTGCAAAAGAAACACCGAGTTGCATTTCCAGATGGAAAAATGATAAGATTTTTAAATCTCCATTGATTCCACGAGTCTTATTTCAAAATTAAAAATCGGGTTTCACCTCTCGTTGGAACTCAACTTCTTTACATTAGATTGACACAACTTACAAGTGGTTTTTAAAATTTGGTAGACCCGTTAGTGTTGTGCTTGAATGGGTTCCAAAAGATGTTGTCTAATTTGATGTCACAATTGTTGTTGGCTATCTCAGGTCAACACCCACGCTTCAAAACATTGACTAGTGGTTAATTCAAATCAAGACTCGCGCTTCATTCTAAAAACCTTCTAAACATTTCAGTTTAGGAACGGTACTTAAAATAATAGCTTATGCACATTTCAGTGTATAAGAGTTTTAAATCTCCATTGATTCCACGAGTCTCATTTCGAAATGAAACATCACGTTTCACCTCTCGTTGGAACTCAACTTCTTTATATCAGATTGACACAACTTACAAGTGGTTTTTATAATCTGGTAGACCCGTTAATGTTGTTCTTGAACGGGTTCTAAAAAATGTTGTCTAATTTGATGTCACAATGGTTGTTGGCTATCTCAGGTCAACACCCGCACTTCAAAATAATGACTATTGGTTCATTCAAATTAAGACTCGGGCTTCATTTTAAATACTTTTAAACATTTCAGTTTAGGAATCGTACTTAAAATAATGGCTTATGCACATTTCGGTGTATAACCCACCTTTTCAAGTAAAGGACCTTGTTGTACGTTTCAGTGCCACAATCCTATAGGATAATAACATGAGTGCAATATTGGCTATTTTTGGTTTCCATCCGCATTCATGTGTAAAAATCTTGGAAAAATCTTATGCATATGTTTATGGTGAGTGTTTTTACAAGTATTTCAAAATTCCAAGTGCTAAAACATTTTGATATATTCAAACACTTTAGAATATTTTCAAATGATTTCATTCTTACAACATGGAGAAGATATTTGGCGTGTAAAAAAAAATACTTTTATGATCTTCTAAAACCAGAATGTTCCACCCCTAAGTCTCCTTTAAGTTTAAGATTGTTAGGTTTAGGTAATAGAGTTTGAGGTGCAAATCAACATACATTTTGCCAAAAGGATGAAAAGAAAAGGAAAGCCAAGGGACGGAGTTAAAAAATGAGCAGGCTAAAAGACAAGAAAAGGCGAGTTAGTGTAAGGGTTAAAAGAAATGAAAAGTTTTTCTAAAACTACGATAGACACCGGGTCAATACATATGTTATTAGATATCACACGCTCCATATCTGATATTGAAGATAAACATCATGGACTGAGTGAAGCAATGAAAAACCCTCAGAGAATCTTGATATTGAAACAAGGAACAATTTGCTCCGGTCCGCTTACTAAATGTGCATTTATAAGATTCACAAATTGGTCAAAATGTAATACGAAAGGAAAAATGAAATATAAACAAATTTGTATTATTAATTATGAAAGTCATTAAGTCTTTAGGGGATGGAACCAGGGGGTGTCCCGGGACATATTTACCTTGACATGATTTATTTCTTTGAATAATAGCAATTGTGTATCCTCCTAACTCTAGAATCATTTGAATAATACTTCATGAAACGTTAGAAAACAAACATTGTAAAAAAAGATAAAGCCACTAGTAGTTTGTTAAATGAGCCTTAAAATCACTAATGTTGACAGCTCACTGCTCACATATTCTAAATGTTTTTATACTATGCGCCAAAGAAAGTCAATGTGAAAAAATATAAATAAAATGGGTAATGATATGCACACACCTAAAATTTATTAGGACACTCTTATCTATGCTTTAAATGGTTTGTACAAAACTTACACCGTGTTTTATTTGCTTGTACTGTCAATTAATTGAGTGTCTCAATCACTTCCCAAATAAAATCCTCCATCTTTGGAAGTTGTCACTAAACTAGAGAGTTTGGGATTGCTTAACTGTTTTTACATCCAAACACTTTGTGTTTATATGTTTTCCTTTAAATAGAATAACATTTTTTATAAGCATGTAAAAAACTGCTCATTTCATATCATTTATTCCAAATTTAGCTTTTACTCATATTTAACATAATATCATCTATCAATAAATTTAATTGGAAATTAATACCAAAATAATTAACTTTACAAACACTTTAACTTTTTTTACAAAACAAGTAAATATAAACGCTAGCTTCAAAAACATTTATTTCTAAACAACTTGTAAGTAAAAAAAGAAAAGGAAAATATAAATCTCAAACAACTTTAATAGACTCATCCCTTGTTTAAACATAACATGTATTAGAAGCAACCCATATTTTTAACACGGTGGTTTCATAGATACATCACTGAAATTGAACTGTTAGTCTGTGATTAATGGGTTTAGGTTTATTGGTGAGTTATCAATAACTCATCAACTTGAGTTTAAAAAAAAAAAAAAAAAAAGAAATTTTTTTTAAATAATTTTTTTGGGGGGGGGGGGGGGGGGGGGATTAAAATATTTTTTTTTATATAAAAATAATACACAAACAATTTGTCCGGGTGAGGTATAAGAATTGGAACCTCATCACATGTTTGAATTGTTGGATGTTTCTAGGAATTTGTTAGTTGTTTCTGTTAATACAAACAAACTGGTAAAAATGTTTATTTCTATCTCACAACTTTATCGTGTTTTGTTGATAACAAGTTAATAAATAGTTACAAGTAGAAATCTATACTACACATGCTTTAGACTAAAATCATTCATAAAACATCACTACAAGAAAACTTAGAACGGGCGACGAACTTTTCCCGGGCGACATTTGTCGCCCGGGAAAGCTCGCTAAACGACAAAAATTCATCCGACGTGGCACCAATTCTGATAGACTTTTTAGTCAAAGTATTTGGTTAGTTTCCCGGGCGACATGTCGCCCGGGATAAGTTGGTTTCAGTTTGACCAAAATAATCAACGAAAATCCAGTGTTTCATCTATTTCACTTTTGTTCTAACATACCCTTAAGTTCCTAGTTATTCCACTTTAGTCCCTAGGTTTATAAATATATACTTTTATATTTTAAACCTTTTAGTTTCGGAAATGACACAATTAGTCCCTTAGGTTTACAAAAAGATAGTTTAGGTTTTTATAGTTACACTTCCATCCTTAAGTTTTAGAATATTTCAAAAATAGTCCCTGGAGTTGTTGTAATTCGAAAAATAACAAACTAACCCTTCAAGTTTCGAAGTTTACGTTTTTAGTCCATTGACTTGTGAAATTAGTATATTAGCTCTAAATAAAGTTCAACAAACGTCATCTCTCGTTATTAAGTTCAATTAAGTTATAAAAATTATTGGGCCCGTTAAGGTCCGTTTAGCTTTTTAGAGGCCCGATATTATTTTAATAAGTCTAAATGTCGTTAATAAGCTCACGTGGGTCGGTTAAGCTTCAAATAAGCTCGGGGAGCTTATTGTGGCTTATTTCGAGCTTGTTGGGCCCGTAAGCCCAATAGCTTGGCCCGATATACCTTTTAATGTTTCTAGGCTTTTTCTAGACCATATTTAACTTGTATTAAGCCCAAATAAGCTGTTTTTATTTCGGCTTATCCCAAATAAGCTAATTAAGCTAATAAGCATTTCTGTTGGGCCGGTCTTGGGCCTGTTAAGGCCCGGTAAGGTTTTTAAAGGGTCTTGTTGGGTCCATTAGGGTCCGTTAAGTACATTGAGGTCCAATAAGCACTTAGGAGGTCCGTTGCTTATGTCTGGTGACGATGGGGCTACTGGCTGTAGCGGGAGTCCGTCGTATCCTAGTACGATGACTCATGGAATGCCTCCCTCCGATATCTCCTCATAATCGGCTCCCCAGAAAACTCTGCCGGGCTCAGAGTCCGTGTAGACGGAAGTGTAGGTAACATCTGACGTCGCAGAAGACATGGTTACTGCAAAAAGTAAAATAACTTATATAAGTATTTCTTATAAGAAAATAATCGATGTGATAATATTTGTAAGGCCTTAATAATAAAGCCCTTATAGTAATATACGTAATATTTATATACACGTATATTTAAACAGGTAAGCACTTAGTACCCTACTAATGCTAAGGCAATGCATGTCATATAAACATATATGCCTAACTAAACACGTAATGCATGTAGTCCCTCACAAATCCCATTTGTGAAAACAGTTTTGAAAATGGGTTATAGTCCAGAACAAAACCTTTTACCTGGTTCTCTATAACCTAGGCTCTGATACCATCTGTACACCCTCAAATCTTAGTAATGCAGCGGAATGTTGAAATCCGAAGCGTTACATTATTGGATCAATAGCACAAGATCAGAGAACGACTAATAAACGAGTCGTTGAAAAAGATACATTGGAAATACAAAATACTTGTTTGTTACATAAGCTCATGGCTTCAAATCGTTCAACAAAATAGATAAAGATTCCGGTTTATAACAATTGTCCCCAAAGTGTAATAAGACCCCAAATCTTAAGTGTTGACTCTTCAATTATTGACTCCCAATGTATCATCGCACCTCGTGCCTTATTGACCTGAAAAACATGCTTAAAACGTCAACATAAAGTTGGTGAATTCATAGGTTTATGTAAATCGATGGTAGGACCGCAAGATTTCCAAGTGTATGATTAAGCAACAAATGCAAACATCATAAAAAGTAATTACGTTTTCCTAAGCTCATGACACCGAAGCTCGACATATATGAATGCAAATATAAATTTGCCAACAGGTGTCCGTGAATGATGTGCTAACCCCGCAACATCCCAGATTCGACATGGTATGCGTTCGTTCCCAGTGATAGCTAGTCACCCGAACGGGGATTGTCAATCCCTAATAGATCTATCCATAACATTCGCGCCCACACAATGTAATTCCCAATCACATCTATGCAATTAACAGTTCATGATCATGGACATAATGGGTTATGGTAACTTAGGCAAACACGTAATCATGGTATAAAATGTACACTTGCGTCCAATTTGTAAAACAAAGCATGTTCTCACCCCAAGGATGTAAATCATTTAAATAATTGTAAAACATGGGGCTATGAACTCACCTTAGCCGGTAGTTCTCTGAATGATAATAAATATCCAAGTAAGCAGTGAATTACACCGTCAAGTACCTAAGTAAGTACGGTCAAGTCTTAGTTTACACATTTAAGCTAACGACTCATTGTATAAACTAAATTCCATTTTAAGTTTATATATACCGTTATCACTTGTGTGGTGGTGCACAAGATTATTGTATTTATAATTCCGATGGTTCTCGAGAAACGTGAAGTCGTTGTAAATAAATATACTTATTTATTTCGTCGTTAATTAAACCCGTTTAATGTCCGAATATCTTAAGGTTCGACCATTATGTTAAGTGCTTCGTTAATTTACTTTTGTTCACAAATGCACCCTTAGGTTTCTTATAAATACAAATCAGCCCCCTGGGTTTATTAGTATACTTTATTTACATTTTAAACCCCCGAGTTTCATTAATTTAGTCCCTTAAGTTTACAAAACGATAATTTTGTTTTTATATGTTACACTCCATCCTTAAGTTTCAGAATATTTCAAAAATAGTCCCTGGAGTTATTGTAATTCGAAAAATAACAAACTAACCCTTCAAGTTTCGGAGTTTACGTTTTTAGTCCCTTGACTTGCGAAATTAGTATATTAGCTCTAAATAAAGTTTAACAAGCGTCATTTCTCGTTATTAAGTTCAATTAAGTTATAAAAATTATTTCGGTTGAAAAATAAGCTTATCGAGCTTATTTTGGCTTAACGGGCCTTATTGGGCCCGTTAATGTCCGTTTAGCTTTTTTAGAGCCCGTTATTATTTTATTAAGTCTAAATGTCGTTAATAAGCTCACGTGGGTCGGTTGAGCTTCAAATAAGCTCGGGGAGCTTATTGTGGCTTATTTCGAGCTTGTTGGGCCCGTAAGCCCAATAGCTTGGCCCGATATACCTTTTAATGTTTCTAGGGCTTTTTCTAGACCATATTTTAACTTGTATTAAGGCCCAAATAAGCGTTTTTTATGTCGGCTATCCAAATAACAATATAAACTAATAAGCATTTTTGTTGGGCGGCCTTGGGCCTGTAAGCCCGGTAAAGTTTTAAAGGGTCTTGTTGGGCCATTAGTGTCCGTTAATACATTGTAGGTCCAATAAGCCTTAGGATGTCCCGTTTCTTATGTAGCTTATTCGATAAGCAAATAAGCTCATCGTTGGCCTATTGGGGCGAATAGTACCCGGTAAAGGTTTCTATTGGGTTTTGGCCTTAATCCCCTTGGGTCCAATGACCTTTCTAGGATTTTTAGAAGGCTTATCGGTTGCTTAAGCTCTCGAATAAGCCGTGGGAGCTTATTCGTGGCGTATGGCTTATTTTGTGGACTCGGTAATGGGTTAGAAGGCCCACTTGGGTTCGTTTGGCTTAACGAAGCATGTCAAGGGTCCATTAAGATTCTTAGTCCATATTAACTCAATAAGCCGTAAGCTTACAAATAAGCTTTTTAGGCCTTATTATGGTTCAATGGCTCGCGTTTTGGCTCACGTTAAATCAGCTACTAGTCCATTAAGGCCCGAATGGTTTTTAATAATGTAACATATGGCTTTCAAGGGGAACATTCACCAGCCCTTAAGCCCTTAAATAAGCTCGGGGAGCTTATTTACGAGCTGCCAACTTATTACCCGAGGCTTGTTGGGCCTGTTGGGCCCGGGCCGAGTACCCTTGAACTTTACACGAGTCCATCATGGCCCGTTGCTTCCTAGCCACTACACAGTGTTCGAAGGCCCTAGTGACAATATGTCGCGTATTCAACTTGTGTATACGTCGGGTTCCACATGCAAGTGTCCGTTAGGGTCGCAAGCGTATTTCTAAGCCACCTTAATTTGTTTACAACTAGAGTTTACGTGTAGTTATTTTATATTTTCGTGCCTAGGTTAATGATTACGTTTGAAGTCACCTAGCTGTGCTCCTATCAATGATCATGCCTTATTAACGACCCTTGCGCGATACAACGAAGAACACACGCCACAATATCGGGCACGCACCCTTTACATGTTACGCGACATATGTTTAACAAACCAAAGGAAAGGATATCATGAAGCGTAAAGGGTTGTTGACTTTACAAAAGTCCTAGAGTTCGAGAGATTGACGAGTGGACGTGTAAATCGCTAACCGTAGCGCGTATACATCCTTGTGGTTGACTTGTAGGCGGTTGAGTCTCGAACACATAGAGAGAATTGAATGTTTAAGTTTTTATGAAGTTATTAAGAAAGTTTTAAGTGTAAGTGTATGGGGAAGGAAAGGAGGGGTGGGGTAGATCATATTTACAGGCCATAGTAAGCTTGTTAGATTTCCTTAGATTTCTAAACTGACTAGAAACGAGCCATATATGTGGTTTTTAAGAGATCTCTATTTACATACACATGTTATTATGTTTAAACCACTAGTACATGTAATAGAAACCTAGTGATGGTACAAGATTTTTGCTTAGCTAGGAAATCTTATGGGTTTGTGTTCCTTTCTTGTTAGTTCGCGGCACAAGGAGTCAAAGCAAAGCAAAATGGTCATTACCCAATGTGTCAAGGATCATTAGGGGACCATTAGGACACAAATTAATTACCTAGCATATGTACATGTACCTTTAAGGATCATTAGGGAGATTTTGCTAGTTAATGTATCACCAAGGATGATTTTTGTGAGTTTACATGCCCATATTCGACACCCAAGTGACATAAACACAAGATTTATTTTAAATTTTCGAGTTTTAGGTTTTTCAAATGGTATGGTTTGAGTCTGGTAAGTCTAGGTAATTTCCGGGTGCGTCCAAATGTATTTTATCGCGAAACGTAACCCTTTTACGTGACTAATAAAAATAAAATACGCAAAGTACATAATTATTCTCAAAATAATTATTCCTTACTTGGTTGATGTAAACCTTAATTTATTTGGTGACCGTTTACATTCATTGATTATTTCTAGTCTACGCGGTTTAGCTTAAAAGTAAACATTAAAAACAAACGCGTATCGGACTAAAATAAATAGTGATCATTAATATAGTCGTACAAAGACATGAAAAATGAGAAATGTTACATTCACCGGCGAACTCCTCGAGAAGGAAATTAATCTTAGGAGAAGATATCACGTTATCACGATTAAGCACGGATTCAATTAGACTAGATTCGGCATTAAAATGATCATCACCATTTCCCGGTGGAATCGAAATGATATCATCTAACACCTCATCCTTTTTCAGAGAAGAATCATCACAAACGGGCAAATCACATTCACTTTCGGATATACCATCGGACTCACTTGGGGTATGGACAAGGTCCACAACACTAGACTTTATTACTTCGGCCGATTCCGTTGCCGGAATAGTGTCGAGATGCTTATCCTCCATTATAAGAGAGTCAACGAGCTCCTCGGTTAATAAAATGGGTGTTAATTAGCAATACACGGGAGAAGTTTCATAAATAATAATAAATCTCCGCTCAGGGAATAGAACTTTCCTCGTCATCGTCATCATCGTAGTAAATGGGAATCTTCTGACATTGCGAAGGCTCGGGAGTATAAGAATCAAGATTAACCACTTGTTTTTGTCGTTGTTGTAACCATGCTTGAAACGTCTCAAGAAGCTCAATCATTGAATCATTCATCCTTTGTTGAAAGTCTCTATGAGCTTTTAGATGATCATTCATTGAATCAATATGATCGATAATAAATGTGCGTAGGGGTTGAAATTGGGTCAAAACCGAAAGAAGAATAATTATCAAAATTTCGGTTTCATCGTTTAGACACTGAAAAGTCTCATGAGTGACCCCGCAGATTTACACAACTGGTTCAGTAAAGATCACTTGTTGACATTGAAAAGTCTCATGCGGGCACCCACAGCAGGTATAAAAAATATATTGTTGTTGAAAACATTGAAAATTTTATGGGAAATTAAAGTCTTGATTGTAACACGGTTCCGGATTATAGATAAACGGAACTTGAGGTGGACAATCGTAACCATAATGAGCATCATTCCCACAAAACTCACAAGAATACATCGGGGGTTGTGAAGGTGGGTTGAAAACGTTAGGAGAATCATCAACAAAATTAGGTTTTGAAACATAAGGTAATAAATTTTATCGCTTCTCCAGAATAGCATGTCGGATCAAAACTTGGCAAAGTTTGTGGGAGCTCATCAACGGTTTGATCGTTGCATGGTTCCGGATTAGAGATAATCGGAATTTTCGGTGGACAATTATAGCCATAATGAGCACCGTTCCCACAAGACTCACAAGTACATCGTTGACAAAGGATACCGTCTAACGAATCACCACACCCGTAACAACAATGGTGGTCAATATGTGGAGGACTTTGTGAAGAATTTTCACCGGGGTCTTGATTGAAGACGAATGGCTCTTGAGGTGCATTAACAACGTTAGTGTTGTCATTGGATGACTCGGAAGTGTTTAGAAAGTCTTGGAAATTTTCATCTTCATAACAAATTGTAGACCAAACTTCCTTCAATTTCTTTCGTAATAGAGCACATTGTCGACAATATAGACCATCAACCGGGTTTCCACACTTGGGACAATTCTGAGGGGGTCGTTGAGATGAGTCGGGTGTTTTATTAGGATCACGAAGAAACTTGTCTATGAAACCCCCTTTAGAACAACAACGTGATTTAGTGTACAAATGTCCCCAATAGCGAACATTCTTTAATCGTGTAAAGGGGATTTAAACGATAATCGAGTGACGCCATAAGAATTAAACAATATAGAGGGTTAAGAAAAGAATTAAATGGCAAAGAGGTTAAAAGGAGATATTTTGAGTTATTCGAGTTCTTTAAACAACATATTTTAATAAAGGACGAAAATGAGACGAATAACATTAAAACATTAATCCCAACTTGCTTCACGGTAGCTTTCTAAAAGAAAAACGCACAAAGAAGCGGAGGAGCGGGAAAGCGCGAAGCTATTAAAAACCTTCTCCTTTAGGTACGTAGTTCCTCGGAAAACCCTCCTTATACCCCTCTTATAGTTTGTTAATCTCTTAAAGGTGAGCCGTACTTCACAAGTGACACAAAGGCAAGTTTTAAATCTTTTGTTTGGGAACTTATTATGATAATGCTCAAGTTGAGAGCATTATATTGATGATGGTTTTTATTCTTTATTAAAGACAATGTTTTTATATTTTTAATTTTTCTTGTTTTTATCTTATAAATATACTAATAAAAGAAAATAAAAAATATTTTTTTATATATATTTTTTAATATTTTATATATTCACAAATAAAACAAATAACTTCACGAGGAAGGATCTTCAAAGCACTAATTGTCAAACGTCGGAACGACAATCGCTTACACTCCTCCCCGGCAGCGGCGCCAAAATGATATTCGCCTTTTTAGGGGTAATTATATATCAAATAGTATAATAAAATATCAAATATAAAATCCCCGAAAGTCAACCTAGTCAACCCTTTAGGAAAAAGGTCAATAAACTCACGGGTATGATATAAATGATTACGGGCAAGTGATCACCCGGGTCGTTCTCCCAATGAGGAATGCAATGGAGAGTCGAGAGTCGGTTTGATATTTGATGTTTGAATATAACAAGATTTTGATTAGGTTTTCTAACTCTACGGGAAAAAGCAATTAGAAGGCAATCTAAGAACGAAAGTAATTAAAGCTAAATCACTAAAAACGATAACGGGAATCTTAAAAAAACATGACTTAAAACTTAAATTATTAAAATTTAATCCTAAAATGATTTTTTAACTTTTTATAAATCCTAATTGACTAAAATGTAAGAACAAACAAAAGTAAACCAAAAACGTAAGCAATTAAAGTAAAATAACGAAGAAAAACGAGAACGGGACCAAATCCCGTTCTTTAAAAAATCAAATTCTACAAAATTAACCCTACAAACGCAAATTTAATTTTTAACAATCCTAAATGATAAAAGAAAATTTTAGAAAAAAGAATTATATTTTTTTGACTTTTTTTAAAATTTTTATGAATTAAAAACAGTTTTAATCTAAATTAAATATTAAAAATACTAAACTATTTATAAAAAATCTAAAAAAATTACAAAAAGTAGCTTAAACTACGCTAAATCTAAGAAAAATAAGCTGGGTCAAACAGCTTATCAAAATAAGCTGCTAATAAGCCGAAAAGGCTTAATGCTTAAATGGGCCAAAACGTATATAAAAGAAAAATAATGGGAGACTATAACGAAAAAGTCCCAAGGGCAGAGTGGTGTTGAGTGTGTGTGTTAAAAACGTTGGTTGAGGTTGGTGAGGTCCAGAGTTCGAGCCTTGCTCACCCTAGACTTTCCAATTTCCCAATGTTTTTTATTTGCCAAAATTTCGTCGTTGCGTTTTGACTCTCTGGCAAAGTTCTTGGTTGCGTTTTGATCATTGGTTGCGTTTTGATCATTGGTTGCGTTTTGATCAATGGTTGCGTTTTGACATTGGTTGCGTTTTATGGCTCCATGATGCGTTTTGGTTCATTGCGTTTTGATTGCAGGTTGCGTTTTGAAGACATGTATTGCGTTTTGACTAAGGAATACTCTGCCCAATTTTTTATTTTGTTGCGTTTTGACCAAATCTCAAGCTGCGTTTTGACCAAATCTCAAGCTGCGTTTTGATTAAATGGTCATTGCGTTTTGATTCAAAAGTCACTGCGTTTTGCTTAAATTTCGTTGCGTTTTTTAAGTAAAATGAAATTTTTTATAGCTTTTTTAACTTATTTTTACGTCAAATCCAAATTTTGGTAATAGGGTAAAAAAAAATTTCCGGTCGACACCCTTTTAGCGACACTTTTTTCGGGAAAAATTAAGTAAAATAAAAAAAAATTCTATAGCATTTTTAGCTTATTTTTACACCAAATTTAGATTTTGGTAATAGGGTAATACTAAATTTTTTTTATAATCCCACTCGGCCGAATTCCAACAAACCAAAAACCAAACCATACGAGAAGGACTTAAACAGCACATATCATATAACGAAACAAACAAACATTAAACTTACCAACGATTATTCATTCAACAGATTATCTAGTCCTCTTGTAAAATCCCGTTAATCCATTTGTCGGTTTTGATCATAGACGAGTAAAATCCCGTGAACGTGAATTGCATACAACCACAATTTCAATCACATCATATCCACTTAAGATCCAACAACTTTCACACTTCATAATTCATAACCATTCATTCATCATGTCTACTCCAGTCAATACATCCTCAACAGATAGTCAAATGCACAACAATATCATGGCAGCCTGTTCAAAAGATCGTCCACCATGCCTTGGACCAGAAGATCATCTCAGTGGATTCACATTGTTCTTTATGATACAAAACACTAAAGCACACGTGAATAATCGAGAAAAGCATATTTGAAATGGTCCATTCAAGGCTAACAAGCGTAGTAATTGAGAGGTGTTGCTGCAAACAGAAATGCTCCAGCTACCAGAACATGACGAATCTGAGACACATACACAAACATGTCTGAAAGAACAAACTGTAATTAAAGCTGAAAAGGAACTATTTCTTTCTTCTAAACTGGTATGGAGATGAAAACTACCAACTTTGAAGCATGCAACACTGCGTATGAGATGTGACAAGAGCCATTGAAAGACCTACAACAGAGTGAAATCATTGAACAATTCACAGAAACCCGTCAGAGACTAATCTGTTCTAAGTAATTTGGGAAGTTTACATTCTCAAGATAGAGAATCCATGGAGTCGTATTACTCACGGTTTTACAAATTGATGAATGAGTTGACAAGGAACAACTTGCAAGTTACAACAATGCAAGTGAATGTTCAATTTCTTCAACAGCTTCAACCAGAATGGTCAAGGTTTGTGACGCTTGTCAAGCAATCAGAAAAAATAGACACCATCTCATATCATAGAACTATTTTGACATTCTCAAGCAGTTTCAGAAGGAGGTTAATGATATTCGTGCTGAGAGGATAGCCAAAAGTGCAAATCCATTAGCACTTCTTGCGGCTGCTCAACCATATTCAGATAATTACTATCAAGCACCAAAACTCAAAAGATCAAGCAACATCACTCCCACAAGACAAAGGCATCTACCATACACAAGGCAATGAGGTCGCCAAACCAATTACACTCAATCTGCGTCTGTCCTCTAAAGAAGACATGTATCCTGATCAAGCTCAGGGGGACATGAAATGCAAAAGAATTGTGGCACTAGGAAAATCCTTGCAAAGTATTTCAAGAAGCTCTACAAACCTACCAACAACAACCTTCGAACTTCTTCAAACTCCAGGAACAAGACTGAAGATACCACACCAAGGTATAACAACGATAATCAGTCAGGGCAGTTTGGGAATCAAAGGACAATGACAGTTGCTGGGACTAGGGAAACTGTAGGCAGTCCGGTAGTGCAACAAACAGGGATACAGTGCTTTAACTGCAAGGGATTTGGCCACTATGCAAAGGAATGCAGGAAGCCAAAGCGTGTTAAAGACTACTCGTATCACAAGGAAAAGATGATGATGTGCAAACAAGCTGAACAAGGTGTTCAACTGCAAGCAGAGCAAGCTGATTGGCTAGAGGACACGGATGAAGAGATTGATGAACAGGAATTGGAAGCACATTACAGTTTTATGGCAAAGATTCAGGAGGTCTTACCTGAAGAATCCAGTTCTACTGATCAGCCATTGGAACAGGTACAAAACAATGATGAAAATAATGTGTTTGCCAATGAAAGATGAATTCTGAGCAACCTGAATTCCTTAAATGACACATAATGTTTTTGGAAAGTTGGTAGCAATGTCACTCCTGATTCATCAAATATATGTAATAATGATAATCAGGTTGACCAAAATGCTGTAGAATGTGTTGATGAGCGTGTTGCGCTTGCTAATTTAATTGCAAATTTAACTCTTGATACTGAGGAAAACAAAATGATTTTAAAGCAATTAAAGAAAGCAAACGCATCATTGACTCAAGAAAATTGGAAGAGTGGCAAAACCCTAACGCTTGATGAGACTATAGGGCTCTGGGGGAGGCTTACTAGTTTGTCGGATAGTTGTCTGATGTGGCACTTCAGAACAAACATAATGATTTGGAGAAGTACACAGCCCTTTAATGACCGGTTACGATTGAAGTAATGAATTCTTCAAAACAAATTAAATGAAACTCTAGGACTATTAGCTCAGTAAATACATTGACCATAAAAAGAAGTTTTAAAAACTAAAGCCTATAAATTTTAGTTGTCAATCAGAAACACGTGAGTTTAGTTTCAAAAAAGGTCTTTTAACTAATCATAATTTTAAGGCTCAACATCAAAGAGAAAAAGTAAGGTCATTTCGATTTAAGGTAAGGAAGGAAGAGATATTGACAAAATGATTGAAATGGACAAACAAATTAAGTTTTTGAATGAAATTCTTTATAAACGCAATCAATCAATTCAGACCATTCATATGTTAGCACCCAAATGCGCAACATATAATGGTAGATCAACCTTTGCTAATCCTAAGTACCTCAAGATAGCTCAATCTGAAAAACTATGTTTGTATAAGATCCCATATGATACTTCTGATCATGCAAACAGATTTTGCCCTAATGGAGAAGAGACGGTAACTCTTGAAAAGGAGAGTAGATCAAAATTGAATAAAGACACAGTGAAACCATATGATTACACATATCAAAACAGTCTTTATGAAATTTTCAAACCACCATCCAAAACCTATCTTGATCAGATGGGAACGCAGCTAAAAGAAGTAGAAGACACTGTTGGAGAAAAACGTTTGTTAGGACAAAGCCAAACATTGCTAAAAACGTTGCCTTTCTACCCGTATCAAAATCCATTAGTAAAAGTAGACAAGCTTACAACGAAATGACAAACAACTTTAATCATTTTAGAACGATTTGTGAACAAGCTTGGTCTAATCATACTAGGAGTTCTTTCGTAACCAACCCTGCTCATGATATGAAGTTTTTGATAAAATAATTATTGATGCCTCTTTCAATCAAAACTATAAATGACCAGTTCTTGTTTTGAGTCATGAACTAAAAAAAATGAAAATGCATGAAGACTTGAGACTGAAATCCCTTGAAAAAAGAGATTGACGAACATGAATCTAACAAGGCTGATTTTTTCAAACATATATGAACTCACTCTAGAAGAGTGGTGTGTCAAAGATGTATATGTTCATATTTGCATTCTCTGTCTGATTAAAATTGCTCATAAACTGGATTACATGCCTGATACTTCATAAGGTCACAGAATGAGTGAATGACTTGCCAAAAGCCGTTCGAAACAAACTGAATCTGTTAACAAAGAAGTTCATAATAATTTGTTAAAAAGTTTTTCTAAACTTGAAAAACACTCGATTTCTCTTGAACTTGCTTTACAACAATGTAAAGAACAAATGAAAACAACTCAGTTTGCAAAGAAAACGGATCTAATGTATTTCGAAAAGAAGTGAACAATATCATGAAATACAAGATTTTAAAGCTCAAATGCAAGACAAGAACATAGCAATAAGTGAGTTAAAGAAACTCATTGAGAAATGTAAAGGAAAGTCTGTGGAAACTTAGTTTGATAAACCATATGTTGTTAGACAACCAAATGCTCAACGGATTCCAAAACCATCAGTTTTAGGAAAACCGACTCCTTTTTCAAATTCTCCTGAAATGAGAAGTTTTCAAACAAAACAGTCGGTTAATAAAAACTCATGTCGGATGGTTTATTTAACCAAGTCACTCTACAGAATTTGCCTCAGAATAGAAAACAAGCGGAAATACACTCGAATGTGCTTAAACCAGGAATGCATAGGATTGCCACTAGCACAAAACAAAACAGAGAACCGCAGTTGCCTCATGCTTCTAGGAATACTAATCCTCACGTGTCTAAATCTACAGGAGTAACTCACCCTACTAGTGTTAGCAGACCACAGCTTAAGAGCTATCAAGTGAAAGATAAGGTCGTGCCAAAACATTAGTCACGTGAAGTTTACAAAGAAAGGAAGTAGAAGACCGAACCATTAGGATTTCTAGTATTTCCTAAGAAAACAAAATCTAAAACTGTGTGCAATAACATTATAAATTCCAGAACTTCAAATGTAAATGTTGTTTGTGCTGAATGTGGAAAATGTGTGTTTAATTCAAATCATGATGCTTGTTGAAGTTCAATGACTTGCGATGTCCTACATGCAAAAAGTGCCTTTTCAGTGCAAATCATGATGAATGCGTCTTAGAATACCTCTCAAAGTTAAATCCTCGTGCCTCTGCATAGAATAAGGACGCAAAATCCCATAAGACAACAAAGCGATATATGCCCGTAGAAAAGACAAGGGAATCTAAGAGACCAAAAAGACAGATCCCGTTAGGACATAGGTTCTCAAACAAAAAGACTACCACTGTCCTTGAGAAAACAATGAATCCTAGATCTTGTCTTAGGTGGCAACTAACGGGTAGAATTCTCAAGACTGTTGGTCTTAGGTGGGTTCCCACAGGAAAGTTATTCAACTCTTGCACGAGCAAGGTTGAAAGTGAACCCACACATGGTTCAAATGTAGATATCCATCATATTCATGCATGCAAACAAACTCTAGGTTTAAGTGCAGGTACGTCATTCAATGGTCAAAAGCAACAAAGAATTGACCTAAATGCAGATGCACTATACAATGCAAAGCAGGAAAATCTCAGAGTGTGGTTGCTGAAAATGTTGATATCTAAGAAACCAGTGCCAGAATGGTTTCACAAAAGATGAGCTACATCAAATGGTGTCTGCTGAAAATAACACTTCAGGCCCCGTTCCTCAATGTTCAAAAGACGTTTGATCGCAGCAGATCAAGCCTCGGTCTTCATGGCAATGATGTCTGATCACAACAGTTCAGACCTCGCACCACAACGACAAATGGTGTCTGCTGAAAATAACACTTCAGGCCCCGTTCCTCAATGTTCAAAAGACGTTTGATCGCAGCAGATCAAGCCTCGGTCTTCATGGCAATGATGTCTGTTCACATCAGTTCAGGCCTCGTTCTTCATCAAATGACTTCTGATCATAACCGTTCAGAACTCGGAATTCAAGACCACAGCAATGAACAGTCAAGTTCAAAGCTGGTTCCAAAAGTTGTTCCTTAAGCAAACAAGACAGCTACATCACGACAAGAGTTGGAATTACTATTCTTTTTGTAACACGGTACAAGAATTGTGAGTCTTCCTCACGCAACATTGAAATACCGATGTGCATTCATTTCAACCACAAAGTCATGATTTCCGAGGACAGAGATCATACCATTAGAACAAGTACTGGAAATCCCAACCATGCCATGTTCAAAAAGACGACAGCTTGCCACAGAATCCTGAAATGTTATGTTCGCGCTCACGTGAGTATATGTTGAAAACCGAAGAAACATTAAGGAGGCAATGACTGATTCTGCATGGATCGAAGCAATGCAGGATGAACTTCATCAGCCGACAGACTAAAAGTCTGGGAACTCGTACGACAAAATTTGGCAAGATGGTTATTAAGCAAAAGTGGTTATGGAAGAATCAAAAAGGATAAATCACAGACTGTAATCGCACAAAGCGCGACTTGTAGCTAAGGTTAGCTCAGTAAGAGGGTTTAATTGATTTCGAAGAACTCATTTGACACCATTGTTGCTCGCGTTGGAAGCAGCTCGGATTTTTCGTTGCCTACGCAGCACACAAGGTCTTTTCTATCTATCAATGGACGTGAAAACGGCATTTCTAAATGGTCCACTAGAAGGGAAAAGGTTTACGATTGCTCAGCCAGAAGGTTCGTTGATATCCGACATCCAGAAAAAATCTACCACAGAGGAAAGCTTGTATGGATTAAAGCAAGCTCCAATAGCCTACTATATAATATCTAAACTTCCTGATGTCCAAAGGCTTACTAAAAGTACTATTGACCCGACTTATTCAATATAAAATACAGGGAGGAATATTTCTACTTGTGCAGATTTACGTTGATACATAATTTTGGGTCGACAAATCCTAATTATTCAAAACGAATTTGAAAAGTATAATAGCACAGTAGATATTTTTTTTGAAATGTCCTTAATGGGGGAGATGAAGTCTTTTTAAGGACTACAGATCCACTAGTCCCCAAAATGTATTTTAATCAATCAGGCCGAAGTACCTTTAGAAATTAATGAAAAAGCTAATATGGACACTTGTCACTCCATTGGTACACCATTTTGGCTACAAAACCCAAACTAGATGTAGATTTGAGGGAGAACCCTAGACCAATCTGATTACCGTAGTAAAAATCGGGTCACGTCATGTACTTGACATCAGTAGACCAACTTTAGTGCAAGCAGTATGCTATTGTGCACGTTATCAAGCACGACCAACTCAAAAGCACCTCAGAGGTAAAATAATCTTTAAATACCTAAAGTGGTAACCATTAACAAGGGACTCTGGTAATCCAAAGGATTCTGGTTTGAACTAACACATTTTCATACCAAGCTGATCGATGCGGATGGCAATTGATACATCGTAAAAGAAAGCCCTATTCAGGAGGAATACAGTTCCTTGGTGATAACTAGTAAGTTGGATGTCCAAAAGAAACAAAAGTTAGCACTGAAATGTCTCACCAGAGGCAGAGTACGTGGCTTAACTGCAAGTTTGCTCAAGTAAAGTGTGATGAGGACACAGTTTCAAGATTATGCCTTCAACAACCACAAAATAACCGTTTGTACTTACTTGGCGACTCTCATGCAGCCATATCAATATCATGCAACCCCGTACAGCATTCCAAACAATAGCACATCATACTGGTTATCATTCATAAAAGAACAAGATTGAAAAATTGTATAATTGAACTATATTTTGTCAAACTGAATACATTAGCTGACATGTTTACGAAAGCCCCTCCTGGACCATCGTTTAAGTATCTTGTCCAAGATTGGTATGAGATTGTTTGACTCCCAGCTAACGGAGGTTCTGACAAATGAGACTGCTTAAATCATCAACAAACATCAACCATGTACATATTTTTTGAAAAACCAAAATACAAAAATAAAAAACTTTCAAAAAGAAAAATACAAAATCAGAAAACAACAGAAATTTCCAAAAAGATTCTTTCTCGACAATGTTTCTCTTGGAATCGATTAACAAATACGTGCTTAGAAATGTCGATTAACATTGTTCGAGCGAGAGTTTTGCAAATAGTTTCAAAACATTCATTTCTATTTTCTAAATGGCTTATGTGCAAATATCAGTACAAACCCGGAACTCAAATAAAGGAATTTTATAACTATCCTCACAACCAGAAAAATTAACATTTCTCGGTCTTGAAGCTTTCTACAAAGACATTTCAATGTTTTTAAGCTCAAGAAAAAAAGGAAAAGTGTATACGTTTTAGTGCGCTTTAACCTTTACAGTTAAAAGAGAAGTCCTCTAACCATCTGGTTTTTCAAAAAGTTTGAACACAATTTTTCAAGAATTTCTCGTATGACAATTCATAATCTTTTTCAAAATTGTGTGTTCAACACTCCAACGCTCATTATGTTTTCAAAATTACAACAATTTCTCAATTGGACCTTATTTTGAGGGTGAGTTTTTTGAAAAAAAACAAAGTTTTTTAATTTCTTGGATACATCATCAACGACAATTTCTTTTATATTCAAAAACATTATCCATAATGTTCCAAACGCATGTCATTTCATGCTAATAATATTTTCTCCCCCAGACTTTTTCAAGACTATTTAACACAAGGTATTTCAAAAACAAAGAGTTTATTATTTAAAACAAGGGGAGAAAATGTAATTAAAATATGAAACTCATCAACTCATGTGCCTGAACATAAGAAAAGGTTTAATGGTATGCGATTCTTATACTAACAACTTCTTAAATTTCACGACGATTCTGAAGTCATAAGTTGTTAGGATATGAGGAATCAATCCTATTATTCCAACCAGAAACCGAGGATCACCCAAGGATAATCCAAAGATAGAAATAGCATCCTTAGGTATGATTAATAGATGATGAATGTAAATGGGAATAATGTCAGACTAGAATTGAAGCTAACACTAGAACAAAACACACAAGGTTTTAGTAATGAGACTTGGTAATCATTGAAGGCGATTTGAGAATGAAAAAGAAATGTATGGATAAAGGGTCTAAAGAAAGAAGCCCTCCACACAACTTAAGGCAGAAACCGGGTCAATACATATGCTGTTAGAATCACAAGTTGATTGCTGACATTGAAAATGACATCATGGACCCAGTGATGCAATGCACAACCCTTCCCAGCCATTCGGGTTTCTCTCAACAGAAACTTGTCTCATTTGTCACGGAGATACACACGTTATCTATTGACATCTCATTCCGAGATCGTTGATATTGAATAGGTGGCAATATGCTCCAGAACTCCAAGCTCCGAGTACTAAATACCAAAATGGCAACTAATCGAGTCTAAGAGTTCAATGAGATCAATCAAAATCCCGTTAGGACACATTCAATTCCAAACAACTTGTTGAACATACATCAAGGTCACAAGCTTTTATCAAGAGTCCTAACGCAATATCATTGTGATAATTTTGCCAGAAGAACATCCGAGTGATACTAATGTATTCACAATGAAGATGGAAATCCTGCTTGAGCCAGCATCAAACAAGCTCTTGGTAGGTGACTTGCGAGATTCTATATGAATCAAACTTGTGACAACTGGATATCGATTTGGTCCAGTAAATGAATTGACGGTTGATGAATTTTGATAAAAACATGACACTCTTAATAACAAAAATCAGTTACAAAAAAGTATCTCGATGTGTTTACAAAAACTCTTTAACGAGTGACACGTCGATGATTTTCAAATCAATTGTTCCCTTCTCCGTTTATCAACTAACTTAAACCTGCAGTTCAAACGTGGTAACGGCACCTCAATCCCAATCAAATGCTCCAATCTACGAAACATACTATCTATGAAAGCTCAAAGTCAAAAGACAGAAGACTCCGCAAACTCTGATTTGAAGCTTTCAAGATAATGGCAAAAGTAGAGGATTTGGTCAAAGACTTAAGATCGCAAGATGGCAAAGACAATAAAGACAATGACAAAGGCTCAAAGTCAAGATCGCAAAGTATGAAGGAGCAAACCTACAACAAATAACAAAGAGAAAGACCAAGACCGCATGAGCTTAACGACAAAAGCAATCTCATTGATCTCATGAAGGAGTGTCATCAATGAACTCACTTCGGGGGAGATTGTTAGCCTCAAAATATTGAGTCAAACATGAAGTTCGTTCATTATGTATTTAAGTCTCGGTCAATCAATTAGTTAACGTTGTAATAGGAAAGTATCGGGAATCGGGCTCGATAGTTAATCTAATATTGTATATGTTTCGGGTTTAATCCCAACAAAACCGAGCCCGTTCCCTAGTTAAATATCCCGCGCGTCACTTTTAAGTGTCGGGGTATATAAGGAACTTTTCCACTTGGAAAAGTTAGTTGTTCAAAATATCTAAAAATATCTTTTCACTTTCTCTCTCAATTCTCTCTCTTCTTTCTCTCTCTAGAACAACTCTCTCTTTCTCATTTCTAGTTCCGATTTCGTGATCGATTGTATGTTATGAAGTGTTAACGGGATCCTACAGAAGACTCTCGTGTTCGCGGTTTTGCCCTTCATCCATAAGAGTTTCACATCCTCAGCTTCATTTTGGGAATCCAATATCCAAATCTAATTGACCTAAACGTTTTAATCTTTATGGCAACACTTAAATATACGGCTTAAATTACGTAGGTACCACCTTTCAAAACATCGAGGACGATGTTTAGTTCTATATGGGGGGAATCTCGATTTGATTTTGCTTGAAAGCCGTTGTTGTCACATATCCCGTTTTTACCCACCAATTTTTTTGCAAAATAACTACCAAAAAAAATCTAAAATTTTAAAAATTTTCAAAAATAATATAAGTGTTTTGTCACATGTTTTGACTTTCCCTAATTGTAAAGAGAGAATAAATTTTGACACGTCGTTGCATGTTGAGTCCCTATCTTTGTCCCTTAACCATTTAATAAACGAAAGTTTATTAGGCTAAGCATTCGCGGATCCTTTTATTAGGGATTTTAAATTTGCGAAGAACGGAAAATGATAGTGTTATTTACAAGTAGGATGCTAAGCAAGGATTATTTGGAAATCTTAAAAGCTTATAGGTGTAACTTTATCGATTTTCTTATTTCTCCCTAACTCTAACCTTACTAATAAACGTGCTTAAAATTTGTTTTATTTGACTTAACTTTAAACCGAAGACGTTTCTAAAAGAAAGCTCTTTCGGAAAAAAAATATTCATCTTAGTTCAGCCTGATACTTTTGAGTTTTCTAAAAAACGAAATTTTTCTCTATATTACGGAAAAATATGGCAAAAGCAAAAAAAAAGATGAAAAAATGATAAAAAAAAATGACAAAATAAAAAAATGAATAATATAGAACAGTGGCTGATAAAGGTTTAACTGCATCTTGCCGAGCCAAACTCGTGCTTCACAAACCGATGTTGCAGTCTTCAAAACAAGGCCCATAGTGAGATAATAAATGCCAAAGTGCATTCGTAGGTGTTATCAATAAGAAACCGTCGTCAGACTAAGTCACTACATCTTGTCGGAGGCGTGGCCGATGTTGTAGTCATGTAAATGATGACGGTAGTATAGTATATAACAATAAATGACTAATAAAGAAAATTTAATGGTTAAGATCTCTTTTTCTAAACTCAAGTATAATTTTGAACTAAGAATAACTTGCTTATTCGACTTCAAAAAGTTGTTGGTTCTGCCGTCGGTAATTATTCTGATTAAGTATTCTCCGGTGGGGTTTTCAAAAACCTGGGCACTATAGCTGATAAGGCTGGGACGTTCAAGAAGAAAGGTCGCTACATGGAAATAATCGCACCATGAGATCATTAATTTTTTCGATGTTTGCGTGCTTTGAAGGTAGTAATTTTTATTTACGGTAAATCTAATAAATTCGCCTAAATAGGGTGGTATATCAGCGCTATTACATTGCGAACATTCTTCCCTGTGGGGGTCTCAATCATCAAATCATCAAAAAAAAAACACAGATCAATTCCAAAACATCATCAAAACAAAGATCAATCATTCAATCAAACCCGAACACTCAACAACCCATCACAATTCAATGTCACAAAAAAAAAACTCCAGTCAAAAAAAACAAAAAACTCACAATCAATGTTCTCCTCAACTCAAAATCATCTCTTCATCAAAAAACTCACAAATACGATATGTTTGGAAGGGAGTTAAAGAAAATCTCAAAAATCCAATTCAACAGCATCAAAATCATCGAATCAACATTAAAATCTCAAAAATCGAACTCACATTCAAAACACACTAAATCAACAAAATTCACGAAAATCATCAATTTTGTTGATTTTGTTAATAAAAACCAACACAACAAATCAAAAAAAAGCAAACACAAACAGCACAACAAAAAATAATCACACAGTCACCACAACCACTCTCACACAAAAACTTCAAAAAAGAATCAACAAAAACAATCACAATCACCAAATTCATCAAAAGAAACCTGAATAGACCAAAAAAGAAAAAAAACCTAAAGTCGAACTCGTGAAAAGAAGAGTCGCTGGGATCTATCGAGAAATATGCTGGTGGTGGGTGATCCCCTAGTCCTTTTCCCTAGATTTCTTCAGAAAATACGTTAATGCCATAACTATACTACTTACTAAAATTGTCGATATAAAATTTAACTAAAATTAAGCACAATCACTCTAATTGAATAATTGTTGGAGCGAAAAAGGGTTGGACAAGTCATAGGTTTATAAGTAATGTTAGCATCTACTTGTACTTAACGGTGATTATTTTTTAACGCTTAGTTTTGGGGACTTAGTGAAAAATCAGACGATGAATTTATCCATTCGGACATCCCATAATATTCTATGGGCGCTTCTCATTCTATGACCCACAGTGATGATAAAATAAAGAAGTCAAACAGGTATGTACGAAAAAGAAAAAAGGATAAATCCAAAAAATATAAGGGATAGTTTTTAGTGTAACATATAAAAAATGGTGGGAAAAAACGGGACTTGTCAAGCTATTGACTTTTAGTTTCCCTCTGCGAACACATATAGCTACTTTTCGAGTTTATTATCCGAGGGGGATTGAAGAATCTTGTTTTCCTTAGTGTTTAATCATAACATTGCGTGAGTACACGTCAATATCGTAGTATGGGGGATTTAATAATGTGCTTAATTACACATATTTTATACCTAATAAAACGAGCCTAAATGACCAAAAATAGACAAAAACTACCAAATATGTGTTTGTTTTGCATTTGTATTGTGCAGGAAACCGATTATTCAGAAAAGGACGAAAAACAAAGCCAAAAACGACAAAACTGAGCAGCACAGGAAATGGAAAAGTGTGAGAAGACAAAGTCAAATCGAAGCCAAAAGTCAACCAAGTCAAAAAGTCAAAGTCAAAGTCAACCCCGACAAAGTCAAGTCAACTCCGAGAAGCTGAAGCAGAAAAAAATATAACTTTAGGGACTGAAACTGCCAAATTCCAAAGTTATATTACAAGGATAAAAAGACAAGGGTTGAAATTGCAATTTATTTGAAATAAAACTTTAGGGGCCAAATCTGCCAAGCCCCTAAAGTCATATAACACAAGGACTGACTTTGCAAATGATATACACAACATGAGGGGTTAAACCTGTCAAGTCCTAAATACTTATACACCACAAGGACCAAGTGTGTAGATAACCTTATAACCTTTAGGGACTAAACTTGTCACTACCCTAAACTTCTACCCTGTTACCCTTATAACACCATTTCCCGCCCATTTTAAACCCACCACCACTCACGAGCTTTCCCCCCCACCTTTTAACCTGCAACACCAAATTACCACTATGATATAACTTCTGCTTCACCCTCACCCCACTATCTCCCCCCAGCTTTATAATTGCCATTTGGGCAATCCTTCAACTATTTCAAGTATTTTCGATGGCTAGATTGACGTCAAAAGAAGCACAAGAAAATTGAATTGGGCTGAGATTACTTTTTATCAAGTCCCCACACACAACAAAAAATGCTTGTGGAAGCCCTCACAAAGAGCACAAGGTGAGAAGAACCAAGAAAAAATAAGATTTCGGCTATAAATAGAGCCTTTTATGTAGCCTTTTAAGGCACTTAGCGAATCTTATCAATAAACTTAGCTTAATTTGTTTAATTTGTCATTTTTTAAGCATTTACAGCTTATTGTAACTCTACTTATTCAGCATTTGTAACCTTTTTAAGAATTAATCAATTTTTTGAGGGTTTATTCCATCTTGAATTCAAAGTTTTAAGTCATAAATTTATGCTTAATGGTGTTTAAAAAGTTCTCAATTTAGCTTAATGATAAGCTGTTTATATTAGCAAACCTAAAAAGTTAAGTAGTAAAGTAAAAATTAAAAAAAATAAAAAAAATCTCTAAAAAAAAATACCACAGCTTATATTTTGGAGAATGGTCAAAAATGGATGGACCAAGGGTTGAATGGATTCAGAGATAATTGGACTTAGGGGTGATAGGATTAGTTTTAGGTTCCCTTACTTTGGATTTTTGTAATTTTTTTCTTATTTAATTTTCAATGCATTTTTTACTTAATATTACTGATAGCATAGCTTATATCAGCTTATTATGTTATCTTCCTGTTTGAATGTGCTTATTCATGCCTTTATAGAGTTGTTAGTGCTAAAATTCCAGTCTTGTGATTATGGAAATCCATTGTTAAAATTTTTCTAAAAATTGTCAATTTTAGCTAAAACTGTCATTAGCTTTTTAGGGCTTATTTACAGTGCTAATCTCTATTGAAATTGTTACATTTAGCTTAATATATGGGTTGATATAATGATTTGCTTTTAAAAACCTTAGCTTTAATCTATTTAAAACAGCCTTAAATTAGTTTTTAAAATCTCAAAGGGGTGTTTGGGTTAACTGGAAATGTGGGTTAAAATGGGTAAAAACTATCTTTAGTACCATTCGAGCTCCAGTGTTTTAGTAAAAAATAAGATATAAAGTTTAGTTTGTTTGATTTTTGTAGTATTTAAACTCATAATCATAGTTTGTATAACTGGTGCTCAAATCTGTGAGCTCATAAGCTTATTTAACTAAGTTGTGTGATTGAATGATTGTATGCAAGTTTTTATGCTAGTTTTGTGTTTGCTTGAGTGTCAAAACCAGTTGAAATCAAAGTCTAAAGCACCTGCAAGTTTTCTTTGTGTTTTTGCTACAAAACTTTACATAAAAAGCTAAGTTAAAGCTGTCAAACTTTAAGTTAAATTTTCAGATAGTAAACTAATGTGTTTAGCTTTAGTTTTTGTGCACAAGCTCATTAGGATCTTGTGTTTGTAACTTATTTATACTTTTGAGCTTATTTGGTGGCTTAATGAAGAGCCTGCATAGAAGCCCTTGTCAAAAGCATAACAATCACCCCTGGTCTGAAACAGCTACTTGAAGCAACTTTTTCCACTTATTTTTCAAAATAAGCCCCTAGTGTTTTTGCAATTTTAGATAGCTTATAGGTCATAATTTGTCTGTTTTTAGGTTTTAAAAGCTAGTTTGGTAGATTTAAGTGCTTATTTTTAAGCCCAAAGTTGGGCATTTGGACTGTTTGGAATTAGTAGTTTGCCCTGGTGCAAAACCCTTACTTTAAGCCATTCTTTCTCAGCTTATTTGTGTGATTAAGACTTAACTTTTTACCTTTTTAGATACCCAATAAGCTAGTTTTTAAGCCCCTAGAAGCTCAGCCCTTAAATTCTCCTCTAGGTTGCTTAATTTTAAGTGAAAAGTTGGCTGTTTGGCCATTTTGAATGCATTTTAAGCCAAAAAGGCTAATTGGCTTATTCTGGCTTATTTGGTTGATCTTATTTGCTGAATTTTGTCCTAAGTGCTTATTAGGTTAGTGGTTAACCACCGTCTGTATTTGCTTATCCATTCGAATTACTTGTGCTTATTTGCTTTAAAAAATCAAAAAGAAAAACTCATTTGTACACTTAGCTTAATTAAGCATTCTGTCAGCTTTTTGAGCTTTTTCCAGCTTATTCTTAGGTTTTTAAAATTAGTGTCAGTTAAATAAAATGCTTATTTTTGTCCATTCTTTAAGTTTGTAAAAAAAAATTTGAAAAAAAAATAAAAAGGGGAAGGCCAAAGTCCTGGGTGAGCAAGGCTCGAACCCGGGACCTCAAAGCCCTCAACCCTTTTAAACCCCACACCACTACCGCTGTGCTACAATAGCTCATCCGGTAGTGGTTTGTAAGGTTTATTATATAAGGGCTTGTTGGCCCATTTGCTTATTAAGCTGTTTGGGCTTATTTCTCGGCTTATTTGATAAGCTGGTTTCCCCAGCTTATTTTTCTTAGGACCCTCAGCCTTTAAGCTAGTTTGTGTAATTTTTCCAGATTTTTTTATAAACTTCTAGTATTTTTTATAATTTATTTTCTTTAAAAATTTAAAAAATTCATAAAAATTAAAATATTAATCAGAAAAATACAAATCTTTTTTTTAAAATTTTCTTTTATTGTGTATTTTCTAGGAAAAATAAATTTACATATGTAGGGTCATTTTTGCAAAGTTTCACTTTTTAAAGAACGGGATTCGTTCCCGTTTTTCTTTTGACTCGTTTTTGGTCCAAACGAACTCCGTTTTTAGTCTAGTTTTTTTAAACTTCGTTTTTAGTCAAGTAGAATCTATTTTTAGCTTAAAAATTGTTCTAGGGTTAAAATTGCAAAATTTAGGTTTTTGACCCTCGTTTTCCGTTCCGTTTTTAGGATTTAAGCGTTATAGATTTCGTTTTTAGGTTATATTAATCGTTTTTTGCATATTCAACCTTGTAAAATAAAAATCAATCGAAATCCTTGTATATTCAAACATCGATTATCAATTCGTCATTCGATTTTCCATTCAAGCCTCGTTGGGACATAACGACCCGGGAATCATACTTCCGGACATATATGTATTTTAATTTGTAAACCCTTGACCAATCCTTGACTAAAGGTAATTGGTTGATAGTTTGCTATTATTATTATTATTATTATTATTATTATTATATATATATATATAATTTATAGTATATATAATATATATATATATATATATATATATATATATATATATATATATATATATATTTAATATATATTATATTTCTTAACGAATCAAGCACCATAAGTTTGTAAATCCCACACCTTTGTTAGATTTGTCAAGTCTTCGTCACATCGTTTCTAAGCACGGACAAGTTATCTCTAAACGTTGTAAGTCGTTTATGATATGATAAGAACACAAACCTGTGAAACTCCACTTCAACTTCAAATAGGTGATAAATAATCGTCTTTGTAATCAATTCTTCCACTAAATACGAGCCTTTTAAACGTTTAAGAATATTTAAACCAAAATTTTTCCTTCTGTGTGTGTTTTCCAAGACCCCAATCATACATTCTGTCTGATATCGATCAATGCTAACAGTTTTAACTTTAAGCCCAACAGCAGAAACACATAAATGTGGCAGCATTAACTTTTCTTGGCTTCTTATTGGCAGCACCAAGTATAAACAATTACAAATCAGCTAATGAGAAATCACCAAAACATACCAGAAGTTATTTATAGGATCGACTACAAACCCTAAGAATTAGAGTTTTTGATTTATAACAGATTTCATACCAAAAATGCTTGGTAGTAATAACTTCTTTAAAACAAGCAGTATTAACTCTGGTTACTACTGTCCTTCTGATACTAGTAGTACTAATCTCCCTTTGGCAGTATAAACATACAACTAGCAGTACTAATGTATGAAGACAATACTAAAATAAATGAACAGTTTTAACCATCGGTCTTGGTAGTAGAAACATCAACGCGAGTAGTACTAACTTGTAACCACTGTTTAAGGATACCTTTTTATTAATATCCAGACGACCTTTTCGTGTACAAGGTTGTCATGAATCCGTCACAAAGTAGCATAAAAAGAAAAACAGATAATTTTCGAACCTTGTTCCTTCATAAATTTGACATAAAACTCCTTGTTGATCCTAGACCGAGAGCTACGTGGCTCTGATACCACCTGATAGTCCTAAATAACCTGATAGGACTTATGATCTTTTAAGCTCAGATTGTTTAGATCTTTATATCTTAGGATTAATAACAATGATTACAATATGCACAACGAAATAAATAAAAAAATCATAATGGTATATTTGAACAAGGTTTTATACCATACGTTTACCACCAATCTCAAATCTATATGATCAGTATAGATCGTGTTATCACCTGTAGCAGGGATCAAGTTACCTTGATCTTGAGGCTAAACCACACAAACTAGCTAGACGTCTACATTGTATCTTGTGTACACACATACTTTTCTGGATACCTAAAACTATGTCTATGGATATATCTTTATATAATAGAGTCCATAAGACTTACAAAGGAAGATAAACATTAGACAAATAATTTTTTTAAACATTTAGTAATATCTTCTGTTATCTTTATCTTCTTAAGGAGATCTTCCAGAATCTTCATCTTTTGATATCTTTGACCAAATCTTCTATAATTCTCCACCAGCTTGTAGAATTCTTTAATGATCATTTTGATCCTTTTGTTTCATTACTTGTTTCTTTTGCCCATCAAATCTATAATTCCCAACATTCGTGAAGTCATATGATCATATTAAGACTCACCTGATATGGTTATAGGTGGTGTCCTATGATTCAATAAGATATAAGAATTGTTATCGTCAACATAAAAAGTCATGACGAAATGTTAAACCTTTTTTGATCCATGTTGAAGGATTATATACTTAATCATGTGATCATATTAATACTCACCTGACAGGTTATAGTTTGTCCTATGTTACAAAATTATAATACGAAACCGCCTTATCCGTCAACTATGGGAATCATGACAAGTAATATATAGCAATATATATATATATATATATAGTAAATATAATATATATATATATATAAATTACTATAATAATAATATATACATATAGAGAGAGAGAGAGAGGAAGGTTAATGTGAGATCAAACTTAAAGTTGTAAAAGTAAGAACTAATAACAACCATTGGATCAATTAGTTAGTATTTGATGAGATTAATAAATGATGAATGATAATATAGTAAATAAATATAGTGTAAAGGGTATGTTGGAGAATTAAATTAAAATCTGGTCAACCAATGTTTTTCTCCTGGTATTTGCTTTTTATTAAAGAATTCGACGAACACATCACTATTTTTTTATTCTTTTTATTAAATTGTTTAAAAATTGATAGATATACAAAATTATTGTTACATAATAGTACATATTAGAACATATTAGAACATAAACATAATCTGATAAAAAATTTATAAAATACACAAACTTGATACACAACAAATAGTATAGACGATACATTTATTAAAAATGAACCCAACTGATATACAAATGTAGTATAATTTGATACATCCTTTCCAAAAAGATAGAAAAGATAAAAAAACTTACATATACACAAATATATTCCCTTTCAAATCTGATACAACCCAACTAATACAAATTTACATGGTGGTACATTATCTCGAAAATAACTAATGCACCGTGGTATGTCATCTCGAAAATAACTGATACACCGTAGTACGTCATATCGAAAATAACTGATGCACCGTGGTATGTCCTCTCGAAAATAACTAGCGCACCGTGGTACGTCATCTTGAAATAACTGATGCATCATGGTACGTCATCTCGAAAATCACTGATGCACCATGGTACGTCATCTTGAAAATAACTGATGCACCGTGGTACGTCATCTCGAAAGTAACTGATGCACTACTATTTGGTACCTCGTGTTGAGATTATTTCAAAAATTCTACAACCGACGCAATCTAGAAAATAAGATTACAAAAGTATTAATTACATTATCATTGTATAAAGTATAAACCAATAATCATGTTGAGCTTATCACAGTAACATGTTCACAATAAGATTAAAATAACAGAGTGTATAATACTGATTGGTCTCCAAATACGTATATAAGGATAATATCAATAATAGTATAGTAATAAGTATTCCGTAAGGATTTTAGAAAATTACTTTTAACCAAAGTAAATTCAAAAACCTCCTCGACGAAGCATGAATTGAGAATCGGTTAAAATTCGTGATCGCGTGTTTGAATAATCAAGATTTTTTATTTTAGTTTCCTAAGTCTACAAATATAAATGCAAAAACATATAAATGCAAGCAACAATTAAAAATAAAACACGAAAACGTTAACGGGAATCAAAAACCGAACCTTAAAACCTAAATTATCGAATTTTAACCCCTAAAATTATTTTTTTATTTTTTATAAATCCTAACTGACTAAAAATAATTTTAGAAAAAAGAATTATATTTTTTTGACTTTTATTTAATTTATTATGAATTAAAAACTATTTTAATCTAAAAATATTATAAAAAATATTAAACTTATTTGGAAAAATCTAAAAAATTTAGGGAAAGTACTTTGAACTAATTAAAACCTAAGAAAAATAAAATGGTTCAAACAGCTTATTGAAATAAGCTGTAAATAAGCAAAAGAGGGTTGTAAAGCTTAAAGGGTAAAAAGGGTTTAAAAGAAAAATGGTGTGGAGTCTTAACGAAAAAGACCCAAGGGCATGATGGTAGTGAGTGTGTGTGTAAAATCGTTGGGTGTGTGAAGGGGAGGTCACAGGTTCGACCCCTGTGGCTTCCCTTTTTGAAATTTTTTTTTTATTTTCTTTTTGAAAAAACTAAAAAGCTAAGAAAAATAAGCAACTTTTAAAAAGGGACTTTTTCAGAAAACCTTAAATAAGCTAGAAATAAGCAAATTCAAAATGACAGTTTGCAAACTTTAATTACAACACTAAAAAGCTAAACTGTTTGGCATTCAAAGACTTAATAAGCTAAAAAGAGAACTGAAAAGCTAAAAACAATTATAACCCTAGACCTAATAAGCACTTAGAACTAGAAATAAGCTAAACAAATAAGCTGGAAAGCAAGCTAAAGGAATTAAGACAGTTAACTTAAAAAGAAACAACTAAAAGGACCTATGACTACCTTTTAAACTAAACTTAAGGACTAATAAGCAAAAGGATTAAGCTGAAAATTGAAAATAGACAAAGACCTACATACTAATAGCTCAAATAACCAGGAATTAAGCACTTGAGTTTGGAACATAAGCTAAAAAGAATGAAATGCAAATGTCAGACTACACACTTGTTATTTTTGGCTTTTTGACACTTTTTAAGCTTAAATTTAGAACTTAATAAGCACTTGACATAAGCTGAGACCTAAAAACAGATAAAGTTTAGCTTCCAAAGAAAACATAAAAAGAAGATTTAAGAAAATTGGACTATTAATTAAGCTAGAAAAAGCAATTGAAAATTGACAGTTTAACTAAACTATTTTTTTAGATTTTTTGAAGTTTGAAAAATGACAAAGTGCAGCCCTAGTTTTAAGCTAGTAAAAGCTAGTATAAAAACTTAAGAAGTAAAAACAGATGAAGATTGATGTCTAATTAGCTTATATTATCAATATCAGATCTGAAAACATCTTTTAACTAACTTAAATTTGCTATTGAAAATGGACTTTTTACTTTTGAAAATGAGACTTAGATCAATGACAGATTTTTACTAGAACTCAAAGGACAAATTCACATATCAACTAGAACTATTCTACTGCATCTATGATAAAAAAAACAAGCAAGAAATTGACACCAACAAGCTACTAAAGAGAATCTAATCCAATAAGCTAATTTATAAGATAAAACTACCTCAGATTTAAACCATGGTTACAACAAACCTTAAACTTGAATTTTAGACTTTAAAATCTTGTGAAAACTAATTTAAGGCTTGATAAAGTTGATTTAAATGATAAAAGAGACTAGGCAGTACTAACAGATGTTAGTACTGCTAGTGCCAAACACCCCTTTAAGCTTTGTATTTCCATTTTTAAACTATAAAAGGTTGAAATAAGCTCAGATTTATAAAAACAGATAGAGTATTAAGCAAATAAAGGACAATTAAGCATAAACTAAAGACAAATAAGAACTTAATAATAAGCTAAACTCAAAAGCTATAATAACTAGAAATAAGGACAGTTTATAAGAAAATGCAAATTTAGACTAATTTAAGCTAACAACTGAACACATTAAGCTATATATAACTAATAAAGCAAACTAAACATCAATAAGCAAGCTATAAGTACAGGATAAGCAGTAATAAGCTAAACAAAAAATAAGCTATAAAGAAGAGAAAATGAAAAGTGTACCTTGATCCTAGCTCAAACAAGGATCAAATACTGCTCTTAGAGCTATTTTACAAGCTCCAGCTTATCATAGATAAGCTGGTAGTGTCCATAAGCCCATCCATGTTTGGCTTATCATCCAATAAGCTGAGGTAATTTAAGGGAGAGAGCTTTGAGATGAATATCTAAACTCAGTTAAGCTTTTGAAGGCTTAACTGAGTATAAGCTAGCTTAAGTAGTATTTGAGAGCTTATAGAGCTTATTAGATTAAAATTGAGCTTATTCAAACCATAAGTGCAATAAGTAAAAACATGAATAGAACTTGAATTAAACTAAACAGAATTTTATTGATATTCAAAAGTGAGTACAAGCTTTTAAAAAGGAAAATACATCAAATTAAGGACAATAAGCTAAAAATGAAAACAATAAGCTAAAATACTACTAACTTAAGCTAAAATCCTACACACCCTGGCTGTGTGATGAGGCCCTCTATTTATAGGGGTGTAGCGAAGCTTCTAGCCCTTCCAAACGCGTCCCAATCTCAAATCATGACCATCCAATCAAAACCGCCTCATAATCTCATCATTTGAACCGTTGGATCATGTGCCACGTCCTAATAGCCAATGGTATTGCTGGGGATTGCCAGCATGGCTATTTGGGATGTCAGAGGTGTCAGTAATATGCTTCTAGAAGGACGGGAGAGCGTGTACTTGGTTGATTGTTTTTACCCTGCTCGTTTGATTGTACTGTGTAAGTGAAAAGGAGGGAAGGGGATAGTCCTACAGTAAAATTTGACCCGTTATTTTCTTTCATTGACTTGAGTATAAAAAGGGTTTGGGTTGGGCTTTTTATTTTGATTTGGCCCGAGAGTGGATTTAAATGGATTTGAGCTTATATAATAACTTTGGGCTTTTTAGGTTAAGTAAATAAGATTGTGGGCTGACTTGGCCCATTAAGTGAGCCCGTGTTGGTCTGCAGAAGATGGGTATGCCTTCGGCTTCGATTTCTTGCACTCTTTCCAATTCCGTGCTCGGTTTTGTCCGTTTTGCTTCGTTTTTGTCTAGTTTTGTCTTTATTTTGTCCTTTTCTTGATATCCGTTACCTGCACATACACAAACACAAAAACAATCATATACAATGTATTTTTCACACGTTTTTGGTTATTTGGGGCTTGTTTTTATGATAGAAAAGGTATGTGATTTAACACATACCAAAATCCCTCATACTAAGCTATTGCCGTGTCCTCACGCAATGTCATAAATACAAACTTAGAAAACCAAAAATTTCAACTCCCCTAGACTAATTACTTAGAAAAGTAGCTAAGTGTTCAATCAAAGGGGATAAAGAAATCACTAGTTTTGAAAAGCCTCCCGTTTAACCATTTTTATATTATTATTTATACATATCATAACTTCACGGAGCACTAAAAGGATAAATTCATCGTCCTTGATTATTCACCTACCCCAAACCAAACTTAAAAACAAAATCATTGTTAAATAAAAGTTAAGATGCTAATACTACTCATAAATGCTAATTGTGAAAGCATTGCTACTTTTTGCTCCCTTATTTCCTAAATCCTCTAAAGATTTTATTCTTATTATTATTTGTGACAAATAAATTAATGTCTTATTCTCATAAAGTAAAACCTGGTTTAGACCACAATTAGTTTGAAATCCTTTCCTAAAGAGACGATATGGTAAGAATAAGGTCCACATTAAGGTTCTAATTTTGCATGATTTAGGGGTTATCATTTTTATTTCATCCGCAACAACTTAACTACGAGTCCAGATACAGAGGCTTTATTTAGATAACCCCGGAGTCGAAATTTGGCTTTATTCTTATTAGTATTATAGCAACATTATTAAACCTTGGTCCTTTAGAAGGCTGCGACATCGGTTGTGAGCCGACAAGATGCAGCAAACATATTTCGACCTCGATAATTTCCTCGACCTTTTTGAAGGCTGCAACATCGGTTGTGAGCCGGCAAGATGCAGCAAACTTTTATCAGTCTTGGATTATTACTATGTGCCTTATTTAGAAGACTACAACATTGGTTGTTGTAGGATATTGGATATCATAACACAAGCCTATGAATGATGGTTGACCGATTCTAGAGAGAGAAAATGGGAAGTTCTAGTGAGAGAAAATCACTTAGTGAGAGAAAACACCTTTAAGTGTGTGTATTATGAAATGAACAACCAACCCCTCTCAATGGCTAAGAGGGGGTTTACATACAAGAGTTTATGTGCCCTAAGTAGGCTTTAGAGTGGGCTAACATGTGGGTAAAGACCCGGCCCAACGCCATAAGTCATATGGTAACTAAATGATAAATATTAAGACTACGAGCTAAACTATGCTAGACAAAACATGGGGTGACCGAGTCTTTTTCATGATCCTAACAATCTCCCCCTAAGGGAGGTCACCCCTGAAAATACAATTTGAATCCTAGGATTTTCATAATCCTAACAATTTTCTTAAGAATAATGTAGCTTGTAATAAGGTTTATTATGCTAAAAGTAAGAAATAGCATAATTACCAAAGTCTAGGGATTAGAAGTGAAACATTAAAAAAATAAAGGAAGGGAAGCTTCCTTCCCTCTCCTATAAATACCTCCCTTAATCATCATTAGGGGGTTAAGCCTTGTAATAATCTTTTCCTTTTTCCCTCTACTATTCTCTCTAAGCTTTCATTGATGATCATGTATGATTCAAGATAAACAAGACTTAACAAGTGGTATCATACGCCATTAGAGAATTAGAGTGATTCGATTTGTGAGTTTTTTACACTTCCGAGAACCTCACGATGCAATTCGGTGAATTCGGTTGAGATTTTTGAGCTTTCGAGTAGTATTTTGGCAGTTATTTCGAGTATTTGCATGTTATCGAGTATTCTACTTGATTTTATTTGACGAATTCTTGTAGAGTTTGCATTTTCGGAAGTGTTTTATCATTCTCGGAAGGAGTTGTAGTTTCGGATCATTTCTTTACATTTTCAGAAGTTTTTGTATCGTTATTAGTTTAGTTTCGGTAGAAACAGTGTTGTAATAGATATATATGCATTTTCGGTTCTATCGAAACGTATATTAGGTGCTTATTGATCAACTCGGTTGCCTATCGAGTTTCATAAGTATTCATACATTTTTTGGTTTTATCGAAAAGTGTGAATCAGGATTTAGTGAGTTAATCTCAGAAATAAGCATACAAAGTCTTTAAAAATTACAAGTTTACGGTTGTATCGTGGATTGGGTTTTTGAAACACAAATTCGGTAATTACTAAAATCGGAAATCAAATTCGGTTCTATCAAATTTGGTGTTTTAAGTGTTTTGGATTATTAAGACATCATAAATTTCGGTTCTATCGAGATTGTGGTTCTTGTTCATCCATATCATAAGGATTTGTTCAAAATTCGGTTCTATCGAGTTTGATTAAATCAATTTTTTGAAATAAAACAAGTTAATCGATTTTTAATTTAGAGTATTTCCGAGTTTACTACATTTTAAAAGTACCGAGTTTGATAGTATTCTTTGTTCGAGTTTTAGTTCTGTCCGAGAAGTGTACCGAGTTTCAGACTACTTGTTATCCGAGAACAGTGTTGTTCGAATTTGACAACTATTACTGAGTTTGGAATTTTTCTCACCAAAATCACTCATTTTCGTCTACAAAGATCCAATCTTTGAATCATAAAACATGTCGACATTCAAAACATATCAACAATCTCTCGCTGATGCTTGAAAGGGGTAGTTATATACCATGGGCAAGTAGATTTAAAAGATATATAAATCAAAAGAGAGAAAACTGAAAGTGGCTTAACAAAGCACTTGATGAAGGTCTTTATCAGTTTCAAATGTTTTTTCCTACTGGTTTGACATTACCGACACTGCAGACTGCAGAGGATCTACAAGGTGATGAATTATTGCACTATGATGCTGAAATTGAGCTCATGAATCTGATTCTACTTTCTATTCCAAATGAAATTTACAACTCCGTGGATGCTTGCACTACGGCCAAGGAAATGTGGAAAAGAGTTGAACGTCTGACGAGGGGAACTATACAAAACCAAGTTGACCGAGAAACTCGTTTTACGAATGAATTTGATATGTTTGTTGCTGAACCAGGGGAAGCACTTGTTTCTGTCTACAACCGCTTTGCTTAGTTAATGAATGATTTGGAACGAAATAAAATGATTTTTCCAATTGTCACAGTTAACACAAAGTTCCTGAATAGCTTGCAACCAGAATGGTTGAAATATGTCACCCAAGTTCGTCTTGCTAAACGTTTGACAGTAGATTCATTTGATGATCTCTTTGATTACCTTCAACAATTCGAGAAACTGGTTAATGCATCACGGGCAAAGAAGTTAGAAAAGTCTCATGATCCTTTGGCTCTAGTAGCACACACGGGTTCATCTTCTAGAAATACCTCATCTTATTATGTTACACATCCTACGTCTATGGTTGATTATGATGATGAGTACCAGCAGGATGATGTTCAAACCAATTCTGAAGATCCCCTAGCCTCTGCAATGTTGTTACTTGCTCGAGCCATTACTCAAAATTTCTCTAATCCAACAAATAATTGTCTTCGTACTTCATCCAACACCAGAAACCAAGCAATTATTCAAGGAGATAGGGTGAATATTCAAAGCAGGAACTCTGGTAATACTGGAAGAAATACTAGACGTGCTTGTGTTTAAGAGGAAGTTGTTGAGGGATCTAATGCTAAAAATGAGACCGTAAATGTTCAAAGACCTCTTCGAACTTCATCTTCAGGAAATACTTCAACTGTTCAATGCTACAACTGTAGTGAAAAAGGACATTATGCTAGGAATTGTCCAAAGCCAAGAGTTTGGGATTCAAAGTATTTCATGGAACAAATTTTGCTGGCAATGAAGCTGAAGTAATTCTTACCGACGAACATAATGATTTTCTCTTTGCTGATGCTTCAAGGATGGAAAAATTGAAGAACTCAGTGCAAACATATGCTTAATGGCCATAATTCAACCAGCCAATAATACCTCTGATGATGGGTCAAGCTATGATTCCGCATTTATAAGTGAGGTACAATCTTCATCCATCAATGAGAATAAAGAACAAATGTATCCAACTCATACTAAAATTATTAACAGTACTATTGGTGATGATCAAATTAATAGCAATATTATATTTGATGAACCAAATGGACATGTTAATAGTGGCAGTGTTGAAAAAGATACACATGTTCCTGACCTATATGCGTTAGAACAACTAGCTAGAAATGCATATCTAGAAGCTCAGAAACAACAATTATTTGCTCAAAAAGTCCAACAACAAAACACGACTTTGACTAATCAGCTTGAGTTGTATAAGGAAAGGGTTCGAGTTTTGGAAAACATTAATGAGGGATAACAATTATCTAAATGAATTTCTTGAGGCTGATCGATAAGTAAAACATTTTAATCAACAAGCTCAGTCTCAATTTATTCGTGATCGAGACATCATTCGCGATCTAGAAAAACAACGAGATAAATTAGATTTAGCTGCAATAATTACAAACGAAAAAATAAGGAACTTCAAAAGACTCATTTAATTTTAAAACGACAAATGAGTGAAAATGAAGATCGTTATCATGACAATATTCTAGATCTCGAGGCCAGACTTAAAAAGAATGTTGATCTAATGTTGAAACTTGGCAATTCCTTATAAGGAATGTTTATGCTTGGACCAAAGCCATTGTCTGTGTATGATCTGCAATTAAAACATGGTTTGGGGTACTCGAATCCTTATACACTCAAGCAAGCAATTTCTCAATGTCCAAAGTTATATCTTGCCTCTAGTTTGAGTAATTCAGAAATTCCTTTGAATGTTAGAGATACTGAGGACACTCTTGATGATGCTTCCAAAAGTCAACAAAAAATGAAAGAAAAAATGAATGATCCAATTGCTGTTGCGAACAAACAGAATTGTTGGACAATTGATTACCAACAAATAAATGCTCTTTATAAAGACTTTGTTCCTCAAAAAGAGCTTTCTGCTGAGCAAAAATATTTTCCATCTTCTTTTATTCCTTCTGACAAGACTTCAAATGCAACTTCTTCTATCCCGGCATCAATGCCGAGTGAGTCACCCTTGATCATACAATTGGATAAAATGAAAAATTGTTTTCAAACGTTGTCTGAGTTAATTCAAAAGAATTGTAAAAGAGCAAGCATTTTTTACACATCTCCTGAAGAAATACAACTCAATGATTTTTGTCAAGATCAAGTCAAACCGATTGTTAACGAGTTGCAGTTCTATTTTGAATTCTTTAGGAAATTATTTCAAAGGGATATAAAAGAAATGAAAGATGTTTTTGAGTCTACAGAAAGTGAACTTTGTGAAATAGAGAAGCAAAATGATGTTTTAAAAGATCAACTTTTGGAAGCATCCCTCAAGCATGAAGTAGAAATAAGTGTGTTGTTAAATCATGAATGCGAAGATAATTCCCTACATGCTGAACTTGAACAAGTTAAAAAGAATTCCATTGAGATTCAAGAGGGTTTGCAAGCAAAGATAAAAATTCTTGAAAAAGATGTTAAAAGCAAAGTGTTGATTTTGAATTAAAGTTACAACATGCAAAAGAAAAACATAAATGGGAGTCAGCTTTAAACAATAAAAACACAAATCCTCTTGATTACTCTTGGATTTCAAAGATGGAGAAACTTAAGAATGAGAACGTATCTTTGGATTTTACAGTGCAATATTTGATGAAAGAACGAGACAATGTAAAAATAGAATATAAAAAGCTTTTTGATTCAATAAAAAAGACACGGTCTCAATCTCAAAAAGAAATGGATAAATTAATTGCTCATGTCTTTGAGAAAACATATGCATATGGTGCTATTCGTGCTGAGAATCAGAATCTTTTAAGTAGCATATCTAAGTTAAAAACTAGATTGGAAACTGTTGAAAAAGGTAAGTCTGTAAATACTAAGTTTGACATGACAAATGTTTCTCAAAATCTTCTTTGTGTTACACCGCTAAACAAACAAGTTTTTCAAAAGAAAACGGTTGTTTCAAAGACAAAAGAAAAATATGTAGTGTCAAAACCAGTCACTTTACAGACTTCACCTGACAAACAAAAAGGGGAAAATTCAAACAAAAATGTCATAGTACCTGGAATGTACAGAGTTGTCACAACACAAGAATCACAAACAAATGAAGCTAAGAGTGATTTATCTTCTATAGGAATGAATGTTGCATCTAGAGTTAGAAGACCAATGAATAGAGATTCACATGTCAAGAACAGTGTCTTAGCTAACTCTAAGGATTCAGCAAAGAAAGTAGCAGTTTATGTTAGGAAAAATAAGCAAACAGATAATACATCTGCAAATGTTATCTCAAACAAAAATAATGTAAATGATGTTAATGTTGCAAACGCTGCTAAAGCGAAAACTCTGTTATGTGTTTCTTATATGCAAAATGTGCTTATTCCATGTCATGATAATTGTCTCGCAAAATATAAATTAAATGTGCATTCGAATGTTCGTAGAGACTTATCCACTACTTCTAGAACACCAAGATCTTTAAACACTACTAATGTAGTTCTTAAGACTAGGTTTTCTGAGAAGTTGACACAATCTAAGTCTTTAGATACTACTTTTGTAGTCTCCAAACCTAAGATTGATGTAGAAAGTGCCTCAAAAGCTAAACACAAGGTCACTAGTGCTTCTAAGACAAAGAAACAAAATTTGAGAGATAACTTTCAAGCATATACATGAAGAACAAAATTCAAACAAGTCGAATTTGGCAAAAGTGGTTTGAATCACAACCAAATGTTGTTTGGTCTCCCGTTAACACAACTCTGAATGTTCATAATAGTCATTCATATGAGAAATCATCGGGTTCTGTTAAGAAATGGGTAGTCAAATTGCCCACTTGTCTATGTGTTGGTTCTTCGTGTGTTGCAGGTAGTCCAGATCGTTCTGTGGATTGTTGACAGTGGTTGTTCAAAGCATATGACGGGTGATCGATCACTGCTGAGAAATTTCATTGAGAAATTCATGGGCACCGTTCGCTTTGGAAATGATAATTTTGCAGCAATCACAGGCTATGGCGATTATATACAGGGCAATATCACTATTTTTCATGTATATTATGTTGAAGGTCTTAAACATAATCTCTTTAGCATTGGGCAATTTTGTGATGGTGATTTAGAAGTGGCTTTTCATTCTAAGACATGTTACGTGCGAAATCTAGAAGGAGATGATTTGCTCATAGTAGGACGCGAATCTAATTTGTATACTATCTCCATTTCTGACATGGCTGCTTCTTCTCCTGTTTGTCTGATGTCCAAAGCAACTTCAACAAAGTCATGGTTATGGCACCGTCGAATCTCACATCTTAATTTTGGAACCATAAACGATCTTACCAGACTTGACCTGGCTGATGGTCTTCCAAAGTTCAAATATAGAAAGGATCACCTATGTTCTGCTTGTGAAAGAGGAAAAAGCAAGAAAGCTTCTCATCCACCTAAATTGGTTCCAAGTGATCACTCCAAATTAGAATTACTTCGTATGGATTTATGCGGTCCAATAAGGGTAGCTTCGATCAATGGAAAGAAGTATATTCTTGTGATAGTGGATGATTATTCTCGATATACATGGGTTACTTTCTTCATTTGAAAGACGAAACTCCAGAGATTATAAAGAAATTTATTGCTCAAGCTCAACTAAATTATAAAGCCAAAGTTTGCAAGATTCGTACTGACAATGGTACTAAATTCAAAAATACAACTCTTAAAGCTCATTATGAAAAGTTAGGCATCATGCAACAATTTTTAACTGCTCGTACGCCTCAGCAAAATGGAGTGGTTGAAAGACGTAATCGTACTCTTGTTGAGGCTGCTAGAACAATGCTTATCTTTTCTCGATTACCTGAATTTCTTTGGGCTGAAGCGGTGGCTACAGCTTGTTTTACTCAAAATCGATCAATCATTCATACACGACATAACAATTCACCTTATGAGCTATTACGCAGACGAAAGCCGAATGTTAAGTATTTTCATGTATTTGGCTCACTATGTTATCCAACAAATGACCGAGATGATCTTGGAAAAATGAAACCAAAAGCAGACATTGGGGTTTTTATTGGTTATTCGGAAACATCAAGAGGGTTTCGAATCTATAACCGACGCACCAAAAAGATTATGGAAACCATTCATGTCAAGTTTGACGAGCTTACAGCTATGGCTTCTGAACATGATTGTTTAGAACCCGTACTTCAACGATTCAACAATAATACTTCATCAGCAGACACAATGAATACTCCATCCAAAGAAGATTTGGAAAATTTGTTCGGTCTAATGTTTGAAGAATATTTTGAGACAAGGTCTTTTGATACACCCATCAATTCCGCTGCACAACCGACTCAATTTCATGAAGACTCATCTTCCACATCTTCGATCATTGTTGAAGAACATGAGGCTCCTCCCATTGAAACTACATCTGACGAACAAACTTCTCTAATTTCTTTGACAAACGCTGATGAAGTCAATCAAGAAGATTCTGCTGATTTTAATGGCAACTTGGATTTTGTTCCATTAAATGCTTCAAGTCATGAGGAAATTAAATCCTATACGGCTACTCTAGAACTATCAAATGTGCAGAATTTCTACCAAGTACAACCCTTAACTCATATTTGGACAAAAGATCATCCTCTAGATCAAGTTATTGGTGACCTATCCAAACCTGTAATGACTCGTCAAAGGCTTCAAACAGATTCTGAGGTTTGCATGTACGCATTAACCGTCAGCACTATCAAACCAAAGAATATCAAAGAAGCTATGGCAGATCACAGTTGGATTGAGTCCATGCAAGATGAGTTGAATCAATTTGAGAGACTACAAGTTTGGGAACTCGTTCCACGTTCAGAAGGAAAGTGTTAGTAGAAATATTACGATATTTAATCGATACATTCTATTTATGTTTTGGTGATGACAAACATGCAACTTACAACACATAACGTAAAGTGCTTAAGTTACTCGTAATCACTAATCATCAATTTGTCAACATCTTTCGACGTCTCAAGTTTTCTTCAACAATAAATTTAAGTTCGCACCCGACGTAAATCACTAAAGGTATGAACAAACAAACTTTAATTTGTTGAATGATCAAAGAAATTTTTTATTCAACCTCAAACTTTTATAAAATATTGTAAACATTTTTATAAACATCACAAAACATTTTCTACATTTAAAAGAAATGTTTTATTCAAAATAAACATTTTGAATTTCAAAAAATTATCTTCTTTCCTAATTGAACATGGGTTCACTAAAGGTATTGTTGACCCGACTTTGTTCACATGACGTCACGGGGAAGAACTATTACTTGTTCAAGTATATGTTGACGACATTATTTTTGGATCAACAAATCTAGATTTTTCAAAACGTTTTGCAAATCTAATGAAAAATAATTTTAAAATGTCCATGATGGGTGAACTAAAGTTCTTTCTTGGACTTCAAGTTCATCAATCTCCCCGTGGCATATTCATAAGTCAGTTACAATATGCTATTGAGTTGTTAAAGAAACATGGTCTAGATGAGTGCGTCTCGATGAGCACACCTATGGCAACTGAGAGACTGGATGCTGATTTACAAGGCACTCCTACCAATCAAATGACTTATCGTCGTATGATAGGAGGGCTAATGTACCTAACAGCCAGTCGGCCAGACATTACTTATGCTACTTTTGTATGTGCTCACTATCAAGCATGTCTTACGGTTAAACACCTCAAAGAAGTTAAACGGATCTTTCGATGCCTAAGACAGTCCTACAACATGGGACTATGGTATCCGAAAGATTCCATATTTGAACTAATTGCATATTCAGATGCGGACCATGCAGGATGTAAAGATGACTGTAAAAACACATCAGGAGGATTGCAATTTCTAGGTGAAAAGATCATGAGCTGGAGTTCAAAGAAACAAGATTGTACTGCGATGTCTACTGCTGAGGCTGAATATGTTTCCTTGTCTGCCTGTTGTGCACAAGTCATTTGGATGCGTACACAACTGCTAGACTATGGATACAAGTATAACCGGATTCCGATGTATTCTGATTCCAAGAGTGCCATTGCTATCTCATGCAATCTGGTTCAGCATTCAAAGACAAACACATAGACATTCGGTATCATTTTATTAAGGAACATGTTAAGAAGGGTACTGTGGAACTTTACTTTGTCGGCACAGAATACCAACTTGCGGATCTATTTACTAAAGCTCTTCCTAAAGAACGCTTTGAGTATTTGGTTCATCACATTGGTATGAGATGTATGACTCCAACTCAGTTGGAATGTTTGACAAAGTTATCTTCTTGAAAAGATCATACATCGAAAACATGTAAATAAATTTTCCAAAAACAAAAGATAAATTGCAAAACTTCAAAAATACAAAAAGATTTGTCATATTAAAAAAAACAAAAAACATAATTTAAAGATCACATGATCAGATTTATGTCTCCCAATTTTTATAAAAAGATTTCGATTGAAAATACGGGACCATAATCTGAGGGGGAGTTCTTGCAAAATTTCATTCATATACATCATTTCTAAAATGAAAACAATGATCTCTCAAATAAATTGACGTTGAAAAATGATATATTTTCGAGGGGGAGTTTTTATTTTAGAAATTTAAATTGGACTTTAAAAAACAAAAATCTTTATTTTTCGAACTAAGTGTTTAGCATGATTTCATTCCAAGGGGGAGTTTATGATAATATTGATCAAATTTTGAAAAGTCGTCATTACTCGAGGGGGAGTTTTTGAAAATTCAAATCAAAATTCAAAAAATAAATAAGATAAATCAAGAAAGGAAAACTAAGGGGCTGAAACTGTCATTCCTCAAACTTTGATATTCGGTTACTATATAAGGAGGAAAATGTTTATTTTCACTTTTTATTTTCACCGAGTCCAGTAACCGAGTTTGAGAAGAAAATTCAAGAAACGTTTCTGAGTTCATTATAACGACTACAATCTTTTTTCTTGCTCAAACGTAAGTGGATATACATATGGAATCAGTTAAAAATTATTTTGACTTATCGAGTTTAAACTCGATAAGATTTGATGATTACCGAGTTTGATATTTATCGAGTTTGTGATAAATGATTAGAATCTAGGACTATAATAATCAATGAGTAGATGGAAATATGTGAAAAATAGTTTAGAAATAGTTCTACATAATAAATTCGATGCTAAAAATGAAACTCGAAAAGAGTGGTGATTATCAAGTTTGATATTTATCGAGTTTGATTTGACTGTATTGTTTTTGAAGTTTAATAAAACTTAAATAGATCGAGTTTGATTTTTTTAATCAGTCACTATTTGTCAAATTGAGAAAACGTCAAAGAGTCAAACTCGGTAAGTCAAAAAGTCAAAATCAGTAAAATGAGATTTGTGGATAAGTGAATGCTTATGATGATTAATGATTGAATGTCTGTGGAACAAAACGATCAGTCTCTCATGTGTTTTTCAAAACATCAAATGATTGTGCAAAAGGAAACAAGTTTAAATGCATTCTAAGCTATGAGTCAAATAAGTCTATTCATAATTGTTTAAGTGGTCTAAGTCATGTCCGGTTTCGACCATTTTCTGCAATGAACAGAATGAGGAGTGAGTGACTTAGTGACCATTCAGTTATTGAATTAGATGCGTTTGTCTTCATTGTTTAGGATTCATGACAAAAAGTGAAAGTGAAAAAGTTTTTATAACTTGAATCTGAAAAATCCAAGTCTCAATTGTTTAAGTGGTCTAAGTCATGTCCGGTTTTGACCATTTTCTGCAATGAACAGAATGAGGAGTGAGTGACTTAGTGACCATTCAGTTGAGGATTTGTAATTGAATGATTCTATGTTATATGAAAAAAATTTGTCACATGATATCTAAAAACGTTCTCAAAATCTGTTAGTGTCAAAATGGTACTCTTTCATAAAAACGATTTTAAGAAGATGTATGATTTCTCTTTAATTTTTCATAAAAGTGTCTTGATTAGAATCAAAAGAGAAATCTTCATCTTTCTTGAAAGAGTATCATGTCACAAAGAATTTCTTGTGAGGATAGTCAAAAACAGACAGAGAGAACTAAATCCATACGCGAAAAAGCAAATCAAAAGTGTGTTCGAAAAAGAATTGCCAGAACACACAAAAATGATAAATCAAAAGAAAAATTCGAATAAAGCGTATGGCATGTGCTAGAAAAAGCAAGAACGAGCACATGAGAAACAAACTGATCAAAAATATGTTCGAAAAGAATTGCCAGAACATATAAAACAGACAGAGTGGAAAAAGACAAAAATGTCAAATGGATTGTTTGTTACCTAACATCTTCATTTCATTCATTCAGTAATCATCATGGCACAACAACAACATGCAGCTGATGTTCATCCAGAAGAATTGTGTCCTCCAAACAAGAGATATGATCTAATGGATGCCAACAAGAAGGTTGATTTTGAACAAGTGCAATGTCCACCTGAAAGCAAAATTCTGATGAATATCATCAAGGATCATCTGTTACGATTCAGCATTGCAGCTTCCTCATTAGTACCTTGGATCTATATGGCACAATTCTGGCATACGTTGAAGGAAGACGGATCAAAGTATAGGCTCACGTTTATGCTTGACAAGAAACTGCTTTCTCTTACACTGGATGACTTCAGAACAATCTTTCACCTACCACAAGCAACTGACAACAATCATGACAGTTTCGTGCCACCACCATCATTTTTAGACATGGTTCCATTTTACAAAAATGAGTTTGGTTTTACAATGAAGCTGAAGACATCATCAAGCTTTAAGACAACCGGTCTTCTGCAGCCATGGCAAACGTTGTGCAAGATATTTTCTAAATGCTTGACAACACGCGTAACTGGATGGGATCAACCACCGTTGCAGATAATGCAAATGATGTATTGCTTTATCAATAACATTCATGTTGATTATGTGGAGCTACTATGGGAAGGACTTTATTATTCTCTTCATCATCCAACATCTTCGATTCCTTATCCCAGATTTACTAAGATCATCATTAGTCATTACATGACTAATTTTCCTGAGATCTCAAGGCGTGCTAGAGACATATATCACAATCTGAAAGATGATGATATAATGAAAAATATCTTTAATTCAGGAAGACACAAAGACATAGTTGGAATGAAGATTCCAGACTGGATGATCTCAGACAAAATAAAGCACACAAAGAATTATCAGATGTATGCGGAGGTGTTTAGGATAGATGTTCCTCTGACTCAGTCACAGCCGACTGAGTCTACCCAAGGAACGCATAGGACACCTAGCGCCCCTAGGTCACCTAACCCTAAAGTGGATGCAGGAGAGTCAAGTGCTCCAAAACGATCAACTGTGATTCGTTTTCGTATTCCTCAAAGGAGATCCACACGTCTTACTCCACCAGCTCTAGTGCCAACCATTGATAAAGCAGATGAGATGATTTTACAAGACACACTACAAGTAAGTCTTGCTGAGCACAAAAGTCAAGAAGAGCAAGAAGCTAGAGAAAATGTGGAACTGGTGAACAAGCACTTGGCATCTGTAGAAATTGAAAAGATGGTGGAAGAATCAGAGAATGTTATTGATGATAGTCCAATCCCTAGGAATGTTGATCAAAATATTCCCGGCACTAGGTTAGAGCCCAGGAGTGATAAGGAAAGTCCGGAGGTGGAGATTACTAATGTTGTAATACCTGTGAATGTTAATGAAGAAGAAGAGGAAATAACTGATGAGGTGTATGAATTAAAGCGAAGGGAGAAAGGGAAGATTGTAGAGGAGTCTAGGAGTACACCATCCCCCACACCAATTAGATCTCCTAGGATTCATACTGATCTCGTATCTTCGGATACTGAGAAACTCCAGGAATTGACGGAAACTGATACTACACCTACACCATCATCAAGTTCACTCAACACCAAGTTATCTACCACAAACCGACTTCTATCATTATTCAAAGCCAAACCTGCTCGTTTCAAACGTTACAAGAGTTTCTTTTAGGAGTTACAGGGATGTTATGGATATTTGTTTGAGCATTTGAAAGCAAAGTTCTTGTCAAGGAAGTCATTTGATACTCTTGCTGATTATCTTCAGGAAGTAATGGTTGAATCTCTACCCATGATGGTAGATAAGCATATCAAGGAGCGAGTAGAGAAGCAAGTTCCTGAGCAGGTTAAAGTTTAAGTTCTAGTGTATGTTGCAAAAGGGCTGCTTTTGGAAAGGCAACATAATAAAGAAGAGATTGATAAGATGATTGCTAAAGCCATGTTACATGAGCGTGGGAGATTACAGGCTGAGATTTCATCACAGATACAATAAGCATTTGATAATCACATTCCTTCTCTGGTTGATGAGTCCGTAAAAAATTATATGTCTGGACATATTCTCCATGTTCATCCAGCTCAACCACAAACAACATTTGTTCCTAAACAACAATATCAACTATATATTTCAATGAAAAACAATCCTTAGTTGCAGCAACAGGACATAGCAATATGGCTGGCACTTCAAATGAAATTTGAGACATTTCAGGTACCTCAAACTACTTGTAGAACTTTTGCCGTTCGCCCAAGAGATCAGGATGACCCTCATGATGATGCTCCTCTTGAGGGGGAGAATAGTGAAAAGCGACAGAAGACATCTGAGTACGAAGCATATGTGACTGGAGAGTCGTCTGGACAGGTTAATGAAAGTGAACAAAGTCCATCATCTTCAGGTAATCAAGAGCAAGTTGATGATTATGATTTTTGGACTGAGTCGCATGCTTCAGATGATGATGAAATACCGATGAAGCAAGTATCACAAGACATTATAGAAGAAGTGTCACTGACTATTAATAAGGCAGAGCTAAAGAAAATTGCTGATGAGATGTTGAGACAAAGATGCACTTCAGGAGATGAGCATCAATATCATATTGATCAGATGAAGAATTTCTTGAAAATGACATTGTTTGGGAAAGCAGAAAGGAAATTCTTGCATCTCTACATCCACAAAAGACCACACCTCTAGTTCAAAGCTGTTAGAGAGATCCTGAAGCTCTAGCATTGTCTCTGATAAATCAAGATCTTTTATATTTAAAGAAAGGAAATTCAGGACCTAAGAAGATAGTGTTGTCACTTCACAAGTTTCCTGCAATTATTTTCAATTATGTTGATATTGAAGAACGGACTTCCAAATGGGTGAATAAGTGTGTAAATAAATTTAATCCTTTATGCTCGGTATGGTGTTGAACATTAGAAGATTCCTCTTGTTCAAGATCTTCTACATAAAGAGGCAGAAAGAGCCTGGAAAACCAAAGGAAGTTGTTTATTTGAATTCAAAGATCATTCAAGTTATCAAGGGAGTACTAGGAATTGGGCCATGAACACAAGTTCATCACAGAGATAGTTGCAAGAAGAGCCAGTGAGTGCATAGTGTCAATTACCGAGTCTGATTACAAGAATCTCAATAAGAATGATATTTAGGATATCTACTTGCTGATCATGAATGGCAAAGTACCTAATTATGCAGAAACAAGTCTGATGTTGTCTTTATCAGTTTTTATCAGAAGCTCAGTGATATGGGAGAGAGTGCATGACTTTCAACTTGGAATAGAAAGCTATCAACAGAAGGTTAATCTTACTGCACCAACAATATCTTTCCCAGGAATTGAAAAGCACAAAATGTTCTCCATCATCCATGAGCCTGTGCATGGAATAATATACAAGAATAGCAAGAAAGAGAAAAGGGTGATGAGACATTCAGAGATTCATAAGTTTTGTGATGCAACACTAAACAGGGTATTAGAAGGTCTAAAGAGTTACAATAATGATGTTAAGTATGTCTATATACAAAGAGATCTTTTCGAAGATAAGGTTGAGTATTTGAAATTGTTTGAAGAAGAAACTGAAGTGAGATTGAAGTATCACAACCAGATGAGAAGATGGGAGATGTATGTGAATGGAAGACCACTTGGACCACGAAGGGAAGGCCCCGAATAATCGACCCTTAGGGGGAGATTGTTAGGTTTAAGAAAAGTGTCGATTATGTGGTTTATTATATTTAGTCGTTATTCTTTATTTTGTTAAGAATAATGTAGCTTGTAATAAGGTTTATTATGCTAAAAGTAAGAAATAGCATAATTGCCAAAGTCTAGGGACTAGAAGTGAAACATTAGAAAAATAAAGGAAGGGAAGCTTCCTTGCTTCTCCTATAAATACCCCTCTTAATCATCATTAGGGGGTTAAGCCTTGTAATAATATTTTTGTTTTTCCTTTCATTTTATAATATTTGAAAATTAAATACTTGCCTTCCTCTACTATTCTCTCTAAGCTTTCATTGATAATCATGTATGATTCAAGATTAATAAGACCTATCAACACACGATCTGAATCAGTATGTATACCATCAATTGTATTTCTCTTTCATTGTGATTGTTATATTCTAATAATCATTGTGTAAACATTTTGGTTATAATAAAATCATTCGGTTACGAATTAATTGTTGTATGTTCTTAATCTTCTAGATTCAGTTGAATTCGGTTAAGATAGATTGATTCTTGGTATTCTTTATGGTATCAGAGCAAAGGCTGTGATCTCTTTTGCTCACGAGATTGTTGATTTGATATCTAATTTAAGTTTCTTGATATTAGGGTTTCAAATCATTTGGGGTTTTTTGTTTCATGGTGTTCGTGGTTCGATCAGATTAAGGCTGGTGTGGGAAATTGAAATAATTAGGGTTTAAATCTCAAACCCTAGTTTCTTTCTTATCATTTGGGGTTTAAAGATTAACGGGTTCAAGTGATCATTAAACCATTCAAAACATCAATTCCACTGCGTATAGGTCTAATCTCACACTCACTTGATCTTGGTAGGATCAGGACACTCTTTATTATTTTATTTATGTTTCTTAATATTGTTGCTTTGTGATTGTTTAATTGCCCATTAGTGTGTGCCTGCTAGTTGTTTGTCTACTCATTCATATTAAAAAATTAGTTTTTTTTGAAATAATTAAAACTAACAGTTGATTTTCATCTATAGTATGTGGTGTTATTTGTGATCTCTATCCTTTTTTCCTCTACCTGGTTACGTGTTAATTTATTCATTTATTTTTCAAGTCTGTGATCATGGTTGAGGGTGATAGTCCTAGTGGTTCTGGGAGTGTTAATTCTAATATTAGTGAAGCAAGTAAACTAATATACGGGGATGAGCTCTATCTTCATCCCAATGACTCAAGTATTACCAACTTCATAAGCATAAAACTAAAGGGAACGGAAAATTACAACATATGGAATTGTGCTATGACTCTTGCTTACAAATAAAAAAGAAAATAGGATTTATGGATGGAACTTGCAAAAAACTAACTGAGAAATCATTAGCCAACCAATGGGATTTATGCAATTCTGTTGTCCTTTCTTGGATTCTTGGGTCCATCTCCCATGATCTGTAACTTGGTCAATGTTTTTCCACTAGTCCTAAAGAAGTCTGGGATGAATTAAAAGAAACTTATGACAAATTAAATGGATCTGAAACTTTTGATTTACATCACTAAATCAACTCACTAAAGCAAAATGGGACTCTTGTCTCTGATTATTATCACACCCTCAATGGCATGTGGAGGCAATTCGATGCTACCACTAAACTACACGCATGCTCTTGTGTTGCTCAAAAGGCTTTCAAAACACACACCGATTTAATAAAGTTAATGCAATTCCTCATGAGGCTTGATGATGTCTATCATCCCATCAGAAGCAGTCGGTTAACCAGAGATCCTATCCCTGATGTGAAGACTGCTTTCTCTGACATCTCTAAAGAAGAATCCCATAGAGGCTCCTCCTCATTCTCTGTAAACAAAGCTCAGACGTCTGTCTTTGCTGCAAAAGTTCATAATAATAATAACTTCAAAAAGAACTCAAGTGCAAAAAATCCCAATCTTGTATGCACCAACCCTAACTATGGTCTCACAGGTCATACCATAGAAAAATGCTATAAAATTGTTGGCTATCCTGAACATATAAAAAAAGTGGGCTAATAATAGGAATAATAACAATCAATGGAGTTTTTCCTCTAACAATAGCTCCACTAGCACTGCAGAAGTTCCTACCTCTGCAGCTCCATCTCTAACCACCGATCAAATTTAACAACTGATCAACATGTTGAATTCCAAACCTCAAAGCAATATTCATGCCAATATGGCAGGTACTGTGTACTACTCTAATTCTAAAACCTTTTTTAAAGTCTACGAGACTGATAAAGGTTAGATCATTGACTCCAGAGCCAACCAACACATGGTAACTTCTTTGGATAAACTTGAAAATGTGGTTGATATATCTGATCTCAATCTTCAAATTGATCACCCTAATGGAGCAACTGCTTTTATAAAAGAGGTTGGAAACTTAAAACTAAGTGAAAAAATCACTCTTTATGATGTGTTGTATGTTCCAGAGTACACTGTCAACCTCTTATCAGTCCATAAATTGGCTAGAGATAGCAAGTTATTTATTGGATTTGATGAATTTAAATGTTACATTCAGGACTTACACCTGAAGAAAACTCTGGGGACTGGTAGTCAACATGGAGGTTTGTACTTTATTGATTTTAATAATAAACCCGAAACCTTCATAAAATGCAACAACATGATATGTCACTCAAACACTTTTTGGCACAATAGACTTGGACATCCATCTGACCAAGTCTTAAAAGCCTTAAAAGATAGGATTAACATTAGAGGTAATGGTGCCTCTGCTCCTTGTGACATATGTCATCAAGCCAAACAGACTAGAGAACCATTTTCCATCAGTGATCACAAAACTACTAACTTGGGAGACATAATTCATCTTGATGTTTGGGGACCTTACAAAATTACGAGTAAAGAAGGTTACAAATACTTCTTAACTGTTGTGTATGATTATTCTAGAGCAGTATGGTTATATCTCTTAAAAGGCAAAGATGAAGTTACATCAAATGTCATTGAGTTCTATAATTACTTAAAAAATCAGTTTAATAAAACTGTCAAAATTTTTAGAAGTGATAATGGAACAAAGTTTACAAATAGTAACATGAACTCCTTTTTTAAACAACATGGAATTATTCACCAGACTTCATGTGCTTACACCCCTCAACAAAATGGGGTTGCTGAAAGGAAACATAGACACCTTCTTAATGTTGCTCGGTCTCTTCTATTTCATAGGGGATTCCTCTTTACTTATGGAGTGAATGTGTGCTCAGTGCCACATACCTTATCAATAGACTTCCTTCCTCCGTGTTAAATGGTTTGTGTCCGTATGAGTTGGTGTTTTAAAAAAAACCAAATATTGACCATTTGAGATCCTTTGGTTGTCTCTGCTTTGCAACTGTTTTAAACAATCATGATAACTTTTCAAAAAGATCCGAAAAATGTGTCTTTGTAGATATTCAAATTAGAAAAAGGGGTATAAAATGTACAATTTTAAAGATAAAAACATGTTCTTCTTAAGAGATGTCAAATTTTATGAAAATATTTTTCCTTTGAATATGAAAAAACAAATTGATGCTACTCCAACTGCATCTGACACCTCTCAAGTCAATACTTTAAATTTCTTTGATACCCCTTATTTTCCAATTAAAAAACCTACAGAGTCACTGTCCGATGATGATGCAGAGACTGATTCTCATGGTGACAGTGAAAACTCTTCTGATCCCGGAGGCACAAATGAGGATGCCAGTGATAGTGATTCCACTTCACCCGGGGGCTTCAACAATGTAACCGACAGAGAGTTAGTAACCTCACCCTATGATGACATCACAATGGAGAAATCTTCTACTTCTGAGGACAACCACAACATCACTAATGTCAATAGTGATCAACCAAGTCTTAGAAAATCGTCACGGACCTCCAAATTGCCTATAAAACTCTCAGACTTTGTTCTTGATGACAAGGTCAAGTATGGCATAAAAAAACATGTCAATTACTCTAATCTGAGTGAAGAAAACTATTGTTTTTCAACCAACTTAAACAAACACATCGAGCCTAGAAACTTTCATGAGGCTTTCACCAACGAAGATTAGGTTGCAGCCATGAATAAAGAAATAGAGGCTCTTCACAGAAATGAAACATGGGAAATCATTAATCTGCCTCTTGGCAGAAAACCTATTAGGTGCAAATGAATTTACAAAACCAAATACAAATCAACTAGAGAGATTGAGAGATTTAAAGCGAGATTGGTTGCCAAAGGGTACAACAAAAAGGAAGGCATTGACTATGATGAAACATTCTCACCTTTGGTGAAAACTATTACTGTGAGATGCCTCATTAATCTTGTAGTTAACAAAGGGTGGAAATTGTTTTAGTTGGATATCAACAATGCCTTCCTCTATGGAACCTTAACCGAGGAGGTCTATATGACTCTCCCGCCTGGCTACTTCTCCGTCAATGACAAAAGAGTGTGGAAACTAAAAAAATCTCTTTATGGGCTTAAACAAGGCCCAAGATAATGGAATGCCAATTTATGCAACACCTTGCTAAAACATGACTTCAAACAAAGCAAGCGCGATTACTCATTGTTTATAAAGATCAAAAATAACTCCTTTCTTGCTCTTCTGGTCTATGTTGATGACATATTCGTTACCGAAAGTAATGAAAATGAAATAAACCAAGTCAGACAATTCCTAAAAGCAGATTTACTCATTAAAGATCTTGGAGAATTAAAATATTTTTTAGGAATTGAAGTTCTAAGAACCACTGATGGAATCTGCATGTCGCAAAGAAAATACTGTCTAGAGCTCTTATCAGATATTGGGCTTCTCGCCTGAAAACCTTATAATACACCTATCGAGACAAAACTCATTGTCACAGATCAACCCATGAACAAAAAGGATAAACCTATCAAAAGCATCATTGAATATCAAAAGTTACTCGGAAAATTGATCTACCTTACTCACACCAAACCAGACATTGCATATGCCGTTCATTGCATGAGTCAGTTTATGCACTATCCCTTAAATTCCTATCTAAAACTTGCATTTAGAATCCTTAAATATCTTAAGAATTCTCTTGGGAAGGGATTTTTTATTTCAAAAGGGCAAAACTTTCATGGGTTTTTTTGGTTTGACTCTTGATTACTAAGCGTGCAAGTGTTTAGTTGGTTATATGTTGTATTACAATTATATATTTGTATAAATGTTATGCCTTTATGTTTCTTTAAATATTTTAGGTTGTCATCCATATTACATTTGAGTACCAAAACATGTATGTTTATCACTTCTTTTAATATATGACTAGAAATTAAATATTTATGCATTGTTTAAAGACTGCTTATATTGACACTATTTTGTTGGCAGTCGTAGAGAAAGAATACCTTAGTTTCTAAAAGTTGTAGTTTGTCAACAACTTGAAGATGAACCCTTCGGCTAAGGCAATAAAGTATCAAATAAATAAATTGCAACGAGATATGCTATAATGTGGAGTTCTAAGTCTTTGGAAACAAATTTATACACACCGCCGGTTGTGCAGGTAAATAATGTTTTTCATTCTCTTAAACTGTTAGCTTTATCATTATAAGGATTGGAAGATTCAACTTCGATCAATTTTTTTATAAATGGGTCGATTTGGGATGACTTTTATCTCAAATGGGTCAAATAAAAAAATGGCTAAAAATGTCAATTTAACTATCAATCTGGAACAAATGTAGCTTTAGTGTAAATATGTATGGTATGTTCAAGCAGAGTGCATGATATGTAACCGAGGATTAATAGCAATACGAGATGGTGACACAACTGAAGAGTGAGGCAAACTTAAGTTTAGTAGAGTCGGATAGTATTGTACACCGAGTGAGATATGTGCGGTAAATAAGAGACCAGTAACTTGAAAAAGTATGGTGTTTACAGGAAGTGACACTTGAGAAGGATATTATATGTTCAAGTAGCTGATATACTAAATTTATTATAATGGAGGTGTACAAATGGAAAAAGCATGATGTCGGTGATATGTGTGACTAAGATTTAGCATGAGAAAGAAGCTTATGATTGAGTTAGCATAATGAATGTTCTGTATTTTAATAAGGGTGATGGAGGGTTTTGGTAGTTCTGTTTTGGATCATTGGTAGAACCCTTTAAAAAACTTTGCAGACATTAATAGTCAAAAGTTAGCAGCGACAAAGGTTGTAGTTTAACGTGTGTTTTGAACTGATGTGTTTCTGTTGTAGTTGGCGAGTAGATTTTGGGTGATAAGGCCGCCGAAGTGTTTTAAAGATCTTTAAAATTGACGAGAACATTCTGGGTGTGAATGTTTAAACATCGTTAAGATCTTTTTGGGAGCTAGTTGTGGCTCTTGTAATGCTTATTTTAGATGTGTGAAAATGAACAGTCCAACTGGGTGGTGGCTTGGGTCATGTCTGCGGGTTAAAATGGGTAATTTTTGGTACGGGATTAGATTACCCGAAACAACTTTGGTCCACACTATTTACCCTTTTTAAGATAATTTGCATGTTAAGTATGATTGAATAATACTTTTCTTCTGTAATAATTTATCGCCTTGATGTAAATGAATGTTGATCATATAAGAAATAGGTAATGAGTTCACACAACGATATTTAAGAGTTATGCATTCTTGCTTCCTATTTTATTATATACATAAAGCGATATTTAATGCTTAAAACATTTTTAAATTCATGTTCTCTCTATAATAATACACTTTATCTTAGTTTTAGTACAATTTTTTATTGCTACCCGTGAAACCGCAGGTCTATAGTCTAGTCAATATATATATGAATTATATATCTTGATGACCACTACATGTTTATTATGTGTTTATATAGGTGATAAAATGGAGTGATGGTCATTTCGACTCTGTACCACGATCCTAGGAAATGATCCAAACGCCCCTTTATTTTTGTAATTTTTTACTAATGATGTCGAAAAATATATATTGATTCATGTATGTTTCGATAATTAATACATGATTATTTTAACAGTTTTTTGGCATGAATCAACAATGAACAAGTTTTTGTTTTGAAATTTTCTAGTTAAAAGAAAATTTGAAAATGTATATATATTTTTATAAAATTTTTGACCCAAAAAAGATTTAGTGATTAAATCCTATTGAAAATTTCGAATTCCTATTACTACGGGAATCATAATAGTTATGAATTACGAAGGCCTAATCATAAGAATATAAAAGTCATACAAAAAAATTGAAAATACCCAATTTTGATTAAGAACAAAATTGGATGAAATTGAAAAAGAAAAGTATGGAAAATTATACAATAGATGTAGTTAATCATGTTGTTGGTGTTTGCCCTTTGCGAAATTGGATTGATTTGGAGTTTGAGGATTGAATTTTGAAGTTTTGGTGAGGGTATGTTCGTCACAGTAGTAGCAGGAGAAGAGAGAAAAGTAAAATGGAGTGTTTGGTAATGGATTTTGTTGAAGAAAATGGTGTTTGGCAATTTTAAGTGGCCGACCCCCTTAGTGATAAAGGGGCCGCCCTACTTAACACGGTCGGTCCCCTTAGAGCTAAGAGGGCCGCCTATCTGACGACCAAGTTTTTCTTGATTTTTCGATTTTGACTACTTTTATCAATATACAATTATTAATATACGAGGAATGCTACTAGTAATATTATTTGAGATCATCTAGTTCTTAAAAAGAATAAAGTCGAAGATTTATAGGAAGATTTACTTGACACATTTAATTTACTTCTCGTTCGATTAAATGGACATAAATAATTTTGGATGAAATATTTAAGTTGTTAAGATTTTTAGAGCGAGAATAAGGTTTAGAGATGGTTGACGAAATTTTTTTGACATTTTAATTAACCTTTTGCTAATTGAAAATACTTTAATTATTCCGGATGAGATAACCAAGTTGTCAAGCCAAGAGAAGATTTAACAAAGATTAAGTGACGTTTTTAATTAACCTCTCGTTAATTGAAAATATTAATTACTTCAGATGAAATATTTAATATTCACGGTTTAGAGTGTTTACGTGACGAGAGAGATGATGAGTAAGTGATAATGAAAAAAAAGAAAAAAATATGGAATCAAGGCTCGATAAGCCGGTTCCTATAGATGTTGTTCTTTGTAGACATGTGGTCGAAGTGGATGTCGTAGCCGAGGGGAGTTTGTTTCATCCATAGTGTTTTGATGTCATGCCTTTTCGGCGCTTGTATATAGAGGAAAACTGATCCTACTTCTATGTTGATTGTTACCCACCAACTCACTTTCCTTCATCTACATGAGTTCACCACTTGTGGATATAGAAGATTTCCATTTTATAGAGCTACGTAAAGAATCCTAATTTAACTACGTGAGAGCAAGGTTCATCATGAACAATTTCTTGCTATTTACTTAATTCTAGATAACTGCTTAATTGGAATTTCTAATTACTATACTATTTTCTTAAGCTTAATTTATATTCTATAAACTATAACACATTTGTTTAGCAAATATTACATGTAGCATGTTGATACATAGTTAATTAACAATTAGCACATAATCTATATTCTAAATGATTGGGAAAGAAGACATACCTTGGCCTATAATGTGTTTTCTTCAATATCTTCTAGTTAAAATGCTTTGTAGGCAATTTCTTTTGGTAACCCTGTCATAGAATTTGAGAATGTATGATCTTTAATCTACTCGATGAGTTTCGAAATTTGTTCGCAAGAATATCTACCTAGATGATGTGGCAATTCAACCATTTGGTTCTCAATGTCTCATGGGTCCGAAATTACTAGTGTCGGACATATTTTGCATAGGTTGCATTTGATTCAGATACATATAGGGTGGACACATTCCCCATGAAGTAAAACTTTGTTGTTGTGAATAATTTCACATTGAATGATTAATGTAAGGGTAATTTTGTCTACCTTGATCTCTGTTGAATCTAAAGATCGTTTAAGATCAGGTTGTTTAGACCTTTATCTAGGATAATATCAATGTTCATAAGTTATAAAAACAAAGTGGAATAAGAACAAAGATATTCAACAAGGTTTACCATTTATACGTTTCCATCAAGCCTCAATTCTAGACGATCAACTCTAGAACGGTTACAATCTAACAGGGATCAAAGATCCTTGGGGCTACACCAACTCTACTAGACGTCTACATCTTTAACACTTTGTGTACACACACTTTTCTAGATATCTTCAACCAACACACCTAATACCCTTTATATATAGGGATATTAAGGCTTACAAAGGAAGCTAATCAATAGATAAGAAAACTATTTAAATCACATTAAATCACATTAATATGTTTCCTAATCATTATCTTTAACATCTTTGACCAAATCTTCATAATTCTCCACCAGCTTGAAGAATTCTTTAATGACGATTCTGATCCTTTTGTTTCATTCTTTTATTTATTTTGTCTCATCAAATTTAGAATCCCAACAATCTTCCCCTATTTGATGATGACAAAACAAACAAAGTCGTGTACGAACTTCATCATAAAGCCAAAGCTTCTCCTGAAGTTGAGATGTAATCATCTCCCTGAATGAAACAAAACTTCCAAGCTTCCCCTTAATCAGATATCCTTTGTATCATGCCACCATATATGATAAGCTGCAAATCATATCTCTATAATCTTCTTCCCCTTTTTGTAATCATCCAATAGGGGTCTTCAGTAGATAAGCAACTTGTAAACACTTCCCCTCAAATGGTGCATGTAGATGGTTAAACATTTAATCAATAAGCTTCCCCTGAAACCCATATGTTTACCATCTCTTGAATCTCGAACTCTGTAGGCTCTATGTAGTGATCACTGATGAAGAAAATCGAATATAACGAATTTGATGAAGAAGTAGAATCTCCCAAACTTGTGTCTTATGTCTTGCACTATCCACGTGACGTCGAACTCATACCAAGACCAAAATATAAGTAGATCGCAATCTCTTGACAAAATCCTCAACTATATGAGACACTGAGCACTACAACGTAACTCCTTAAAGTGATAGCAAATGTGAGCATTGAGCACCATGAGAAAAAAATCACACACCTTTGCTAGATTTGTCAAGTCTTCGTCAACACCATTAAAGCACGAACAAGTTATCTTTAAAATCAATGTCCTGCTATAAACATGACTTTAAGATATGATAAGACACGCACCTGTGAAACCCAACTACAACATCAAATAAACAATATTTAATTGTCTTCGTAATCACATCTTCAATAAATCTCCAAAACGAGCCTTTTAAATGTTTAAGAACATTTAAAAATCAATCCGTTAACTTCCCCTTAAACGAAGCATTCGAGATCCAAATCCATCCAAAAACCAAATAGCAGTGGAAACTGCTTTTATTGGACATAACTAGTAGTGGAAATTGCTTTTCTCGGACAACTCAAGCAGTGTAAATAAACTCGAACATCATTAAAATTTTAAGCCCAACTGTTCCAATGTTTTTCTCATTACTGCCATTCGAACCTTCATAGAGATCATGTTACCCAAACTGTAATCATGATTATATCATACGCACGAGCAATCTCTTCTAGTCTTCTTGTTGAACACAACATTTGTTACACGCAACATTCTTATTCACGTCTTCTTCTGATGTTTCTTTTATCATGGCTTCTTTACCGAATTAGGGTTTTGTGAAAAAACCCTTGTTTCACCGAATTGAATGAATTATCGAAAAGAAAACCGAATTCGATGTGAAGAAAATCCCTTTAATAGTAACAGTGATTGAAGATCGTATTGCATACCAATTAAGGTAGAGAGGACGATCATAAACACTGTTATATCAATTTAACTCCAAAACCCCATAAAACAATAACCAAAAATCGATTTCATGAAAAATAGGGTTTTTAGGGTTTCTTTAAAAACCTTGTAGATCCTAGATCGAGAGCCACATGGCTCTGATACCAATTGTGGAAACCAATAAATCGTTGTAGCTCAGGTTGTTTAGACCTTTATCTAGGATAATAATAACAATGAACATAATGAATATGCATAGCGGAAATAGCATAATGAACAAAGTTATTCAACAAGGTTTTTCTTCATTATCTTCTCTACAATGACTACTACAAGCCCCAATTCTACCTTGATAAATGGTAGAACATATTATCTAAACTATAACAAGGAATCAAAGATCCTTGAGTACATCTTTAACACTTTGTGTACACACACTTTTCTGGATATTTAAACCTACACACCTAATACCTTTTATATAGAGGGATATTAAGGCTTACAAAGGAAGCTAATCAATAGATAAGGAAACTATTTAAATCACATTAAATCACATTAATATGTTTCCTAATCATTATCTTTAACATCTTTGACCAAATCTTCATAATTCTCCACCAGCTTGAAGAATTCTTTAATGACGATTCTGATCCTTTTGTTTCATTCTTTTATTTATTTTGTCTCATCAAATTTAGAATCCCAACATTCTCTTCTCGGTTGTGGTGTTTTAGACCGAGGAGCGTTGAGAATTATTAGTTCTTTTTGGAGAGTAGATAATTTTTATCTCATTTCGGGTGTTTAGTAAATCTGACACCAACAGGGTTTTTAAAGAAGTTTATAAAAACATTTACTTCATCTTGCTCTGCAATGGGAATTTTTAGTATTGCTTATAAGTATAGAATTTAGGTCTTGGGCTAGAATTTGATTTCACTAATTTTTCTTATTTCAATTTTCTTGGGACTTTACAAAATTTACTTGTTTAGTCTCACTTGTTAATCCTTTGGTAAAATTAAATTCTAGACCGGATTTATCTCCTGATGGTTTTTGAAGACTTAACATTTTATTAAGTTAGTGAATACTATTATTGAATTGATTGAGCTTAGATATTTCTTCCTTAAGCTTTTCATTTTTAAATTTAAGGTCTTGGCATATTTTATATTCTTCATTAGCTTCCTAACCTTTTTCTAATTTATATAGTTTATTTTTAGTTCGAGTACTTCATTTTCTAGGCTATTTTTAATTAGTTTTAGTGATTTATTTTTAGCCATGACTTTTAGACCTACTTTGCATAATCGATTATATTCACTATCTAAGTCTTTTTCATCTAACGAGGATAAATGATCACTAAAAAATTCGGGTTCGAAAAGTACCTCATTAGATGCTTTAGCCATAAGACATTTTTCGTTCTTAGTATTTTCTTCTCCATCTTCATCGCTATCACTCCATGTTCCTCCAACGAAGGCTCTTTGATTATAGTTTCTTGATAGTTTTGGGCATTCTCCGATGAGATGATTTGGATCTCCACATTTAAAGCATTTTATTTATCTTTTGCCATTCTTGTCATCTTTATTTCTTTGGGATGACTTTCTTTCATCGTGTGGTTTTCTTACAAATCTTCCTCGTCTTTTGAAAAATTTCTTGAAGTCTCTCACGGCCATCGCGTATTCTTCGTCTTTACTATCAGAGGTCAAACTATCTTCATCACTAGATTCCTTTTTAGCCTTCAAGGCAAGAGATCTGTTTAGTTCTCTTTTGCCTTTGACCATTTCGGAATCTTTCTTTATTATCACTTCATAAACTTTCAAGTCTCCAATAAGATCGTCAAGTGATAGTGATGTCAAATCTTTTGACTCTTCAATAGCCGTAACCATTGCGCGCCATTTAGGATGAACTGCCTTAAGAAATTTCCTAACATAATTCTTGCTAGAAAGACCTTCATCAAGTGCTTTTAGACTAGTAATAATAGTGTTAAATATAGAAAATCCATTATCTATCGATTCCTCTTCCGGAATCGTAAATTGTTCATATTGTTGAACAAGAAGATCTATTTTATTATGACTTGACTATTACCTTGGTGAGTGACTAATAAAGTATCCCAAATTTCTTTTCTGGTTTTGCACATAAAAATTCTTTCGTATTCTTTATGTGGCAAAGCATTATAAATTACCATTTTAGCTTCATTGCTTTTAGCAAGTTTCTTTTTAAGATCATCGCTTTGTTTGTCAAATGGTACAATTTCATCCTTTTTAGTTTCGGAATTATTTTGATCGGGAGGAAAATCACCATTGGTAAGAACTGGAGAAGCTCTTCCTGCATAGCTTCTACCCAACTTTTATCATTCAAAGCCTGAGTTACCTTCTTTGGTTCCAACTGAGAGAGAAAACAAGCAAAGAAACAATTTTGGAAATCTTTATGATTTATTCTTTGCTGCTTGTTTATGAAAGTTATCAATCCTGCTTCATTCTGCTTGTGTATTTGATGTGTAGTTATAGTGTGTGTGTGTGTGTATATATATATATATATATATATATATTATTTTTTATATATATATAAGATATGAAAATTCCAAAGTTACCCTTTAGGAAAAAGGTAGCAAGAAAAATCACACAAAAATATAATACGTATATTTACCGGTAAGTGATTACCGGGTCGTTTTTCCTCGAAGAATTATGAAATTGAGACCACGTTTGTAATTTGGATAACGATTTGAATGGTTTCAAATATTTTGATTTGATTATCTATTTCTACAGCTAAAAACACATAAAGCATATAAAGAAATTTAACAACTAAGCAATTAAGCACAAAACGATTAACGGGAATTAAGCAAAACGCGACAATTAAGCAACTACACTAAAATTTAAGCCTACGGACGCAAATTTAAATTCTAAACCTAAATTAAGATAAAAGAAAATTTTAGAAAAAGAAAATTATTTTTTTGATTATTTTTGTATTTTTTTTATGGTTTTTTAAAGTTTTTAATAAAGAAAAATGATTAAAAATAGTAAACTTTACTTTAAAAATATGGAAAAATTACAGAAAGTGTAAAAAAGTATGTTGGATTCTATAAAAATGCTAGCTAATAATAAGCTGAAACAAAAAGCCCTAATAAGCTAGGGAAAAGCTACAGCTTATTTATAAAAAGGAAAACTAAAAAGGGCTTAAAAGGAATTTATTTTGATTCTTTTTTGAAAAAGACCCAAGGGCGCTGGTGGTTAGTGTGTGTGCATGTGAGGCGTATGTGTGTGTGGCAAGAGGACACAGGTTCGAATCCTGCATCTTGTTTTGTTATTTTTTTTTTATTTTTCAAAATTTTCAAAAGCAAAGTTATAAATCAGCTAGAAAGGAAACAAACTTTTGGTAAAAAAGCAAACTTTTTTGTAAACTGGAAAATAAGCTGAAAATGGCTTAAAATGAAAATAGATTACACTAACTCTTTTTGGCTTTTTATTCAAAACTTAATAGGCTAGAAAACTAAGATAAGTTAGAAACAAAATCAAATAAGCTACTAAGAACTAACTTCTAACCTAATAAGCTAGTTTAAACAGGAAATAAGCAAAAGAAAAGGCCACAAGCTGAAATAAGCAAATTAAGCTTTTTATACTAAATTGTAAACCAAACAGCCCTTAAGGGCAACTTTGAGCTTAATTTTAACTAAGCTAGAAGTAACTTGAGGCAAAGTGGCTTGTACCAACTTAAAACTTGAGCTTTAAGCTTTCTAAAACTACTTTTGAAAAGTAATTTGGAATTCAAATCCTTAATGAAAAAGCTGTTTGAAAACTGCTAAAATACTCAGCATGTGCTAAGTGAATTTTTGTTTTTAAAAAACAAACTGCTGATTTGCAGCTTAAAAACATATAAGCAAATGGACTTTTTAAAACAAATCAAGCTCAAACGGATTTAAAGTAGCCTATAATCTTACTTGTACTATTAAAAATCAAGACTAAGATCGTTATTACCCTCTGATTTTTAAGATTGAAAAGGGCAGTTTGTCTATTTTTGTTGCTGATGCAATTGACATCAATAAGAACCAAAACTTAAAATCCTACAAGTGCAGGCTAAGATACTTACTTCTATACTAATTTAACACCAAATTAAGATCAAATGAGGAAATGTAAACAACTAGAAACTAATTGAGCTGAAATGCATATCTAATGGAAATGATGCTAATAGATTCAAGCTATTACTTACTAAGCTGATTTAAAACTTATTAATATTCAATAAAACCTTAAAACCAGTTCTTAAATCTAAGTTTGAGATGATGAAAATTGACTTAAAGGGAGGTAGACCAACTACCAGTCTTAACTTTATAGTTATAACTCGGTCTTGGATACAAACACCCCTTAGGAATTTTGGTCTCCATATTATGCTTGAAAAAAAACTAATTAGATAAGGCTTATCATCTTTAGATCAGATAACAACAAGCTTATAACACACTATTTATAGATTAAGAAACAATTAAGCAAGATCTAAAATCTATATGCTATGCTGACTATTTTTGGATTTTTATGACAGTTTTATGAAAATAAACTTGCAAACTAAATTCTAAGCTATCAAGTAACTATATCAGACATAAAACAAACATAATAAGCAGGATTAAGCAAATTTAAACTATAATAAGCTAGCAATAAGCAGATATAAGCTAACAATAAACCGAACAGCTAGAAAATTAAATGACAGCAAGGTAAAATAAGAAAATATAAAAAGAAGTGTACCTCACACCTCAGCTAAACAGAGGTGTTTGCTCTTATTGGAGCTTACATCAAAAGCTTAAGCTTATCACCAAATCCTAGTCTAATCCTAATGCTTGACCATCAAGCACTAAAACCTACTTGAAAACTCTTAGCAGCCATCCAATTCCTTTGAGTTTTCAAGTATATGAGAGCTTTTAGTAGCTTTATAAGTAACTTGAGCTTATAAAAAAGTAACAATAGCTTATTCAAACATTTTGGCAAAATAAGTGAAAAACATAATTGATAAAATAGCTTAAATGAAAAACAACTTTTATTGATAACTGAAATGAGTACAAACTGTTGAAATGGAAATTACATTTAACTCTAAGCTGAAAAAGGAAAATTACAAAATTAAAAGCTACATAAAAAGCTACTAAAAACTACTTAAGCAAAAGATGATCTAGTGAGTGAGGCAGCCTTCTATTTATAGGAGCTGAGAGAAGGTTCTGGGTCTTCATACGCTCCTTGGTAGCTTTTGATCTCGTCCCTTGAATTCTTCCAATCATTGGATGCTTAATCTTGGCCGTTAGATCAAATTGGGTCACACGGATTGCCAAGCTGGCAATCCAATGATTGGGTGATGATTGTGTTTCTTTTACACAAATTTCAGTGTTAAATTCCATCAAGAGGTGTGTTTGTTTTGAATCCCGCGTGCCACTCTTGTGTAAGTCTTGACCAATCATAGCACTTGGTGATGTTTTGCCTTTGCTGAGTCATTGCTTGGTACTAAGCATCTTTTAGTCAAGTTAATTGCATTTTATCCGAGTAATTTTGAAGATGGTAAATTAGGGAAGACGGTGAAATAGTAACAAACGGGTTTTGGTGCCCTTTTCTTCTCTTTTGTACTTTATAACATTTTTGACCGGGGGTAAAGGGGATGGGTTGACTTGGGCTCGGGAGGTATTTTGGGCTCGGTTAGAAGTGGGTTAGGGTTAAAAGGTTATATGATTTTAGGAGATAACGACCGTTAGTCCTTTATTAACATAGGACTAATGGTGTTAGTGATTTAGGGTTTTTGGTGAAATTTGATTAAACATTAAGGGTTATTTGGGATTTTGAGGGTTTTGTCTTTTTGTGCTTTGACCAAGGGTTGACCAAGGTTGACCTTTGCTAGAAACTCCCGGCTCTTGTGTACTCTTTCCTTTCCCGTGTCTGTGTTTGCCTGGTTTTGACCGTTTTCTTGTGATTTTTGCAATATCCGTACCTACATATCACAAATGACAAAACAAGCAATATACAAGCATAATTTGCACAATTTGTTCATTTAGGGCCATTTTTTGGTATAAAAAGGATATGTGATTTCTCACATATCAGTATTCTTCTTGTCTGAACAGCAGAGTCCACCTCTCTAATGATTTGTGCTTTAGGATGGTCCTTATGAATTATGGTTATGGGAATAGGATTGACACTTATGGTTGTTTCCAAGTTATTGATATCAGCCTCTACACCCACATCTTCTCATTATATGGCATTTTCACAAAGATACCAGTGTGATGTGTGATGATTTGCACGCGCTCTCCTACAAAATCAGGTATGAGAGGCCTCAATAGAGATCCTATCTAGCATTAGAAGGAGTAGCAGCATTAACAGAGTCAAAGACCCTCCTCGCTCGCCGCCATTTGTGAGAGTGTGTGTGTGTGTCTTGTTTAAACAAAACTTCATACTCAGTCGCACTTTGTTCTCTTGTTCTTTTTGCATCCTTCAGTAGTGAACGATGCTCTCTACTCAGTACTAAGACTCAGATATATGTAGTAGTAATGTTAGTAATTTAGAGAGGTTTCCTCCCCTTAGGACCATTCATCGCGCACATCCTTTCCTTTTGTGGATCCTTCCACACATTCTTCTTTCGCTATCTTTAGGTGAGGGTCATCTTCTCAAGACTTGATCGGAAATTGGAACCTTGTATGCAGCAATGAGAGATACCAGATGTACTCATAGATCAGGCAACTTTCTCACGCGCGCGCGGTTCACCTGCATTAGAATTAGGTCTCCTAAAAACCTGCTTCCCATTAGTTCTATCGCCTGCACTGACTGTTAATAATTCATGTATTTGTTAGAGGATCATTATCAAACACGAAAGCATTTTGGTCCCCTCTCTCCTACACCTCCGCCACATTAGGTTAATTTATTCACGAAATTCTTACATGCCGCGTCTTCCTCTACTTCACCCCACTCCTCTCGCTCCTCCTACTATTAAATACTCTAAAATCCTTGCTATTTACTTAGAGTAAACCAATAGATGTCCTCACTCTGCTCGCACTTTCACCCTCTACCCTCTCCTATCGCGCCCCTAGCGTGACTCGACGTAGATAATAAGAATAGTAACTGGAGTGCATCGGTCTCATAAAACTTTATATAGGTTGTAGGATATTGGATATCATAAACACAAGTATAAGATGATGGGGTTGGTGGTTTATAGAGAGAGAAAGTGAGAGAGGAGTTCTAGTGGGAAAAAACCCATATTTGTGTGTATTGATAAATGTACAACCAAACCATTCTATGCTGGAAACGGGGGTAATACATCCAAGAGTTTTTGTGTCCTCACACGGTTGGGCTATGGAGTGGGCTAACATGTGGGTAAAGACCTGGCCCAACACCATAAGTTATACGGTAATTACACAATAACGCTCGCGCTCTCGCGCGCACGAGCTAAACCTATGCTAGATCATTACATGGGGTGACGTGTCTTTTACATGGTTTTCTAATATTAACATCCTCCCACTACGGGGATGGTCACCCAAGAATAAAATCACCAAATGGAACGCTGGTTGGTTGAGTTTACACTTAAATATATATTATAATAATATATTAATGTGTGTAAAATATATATTAGTGTAAAAATCAACACAATCAGTAAAACCGAGAAGTAGTATAGAGCTTTTCCGGGTCGTTTATCCCCAACGAGGCTGGAATGGTAAATCGATACGATCGAAGATGATTGAGTTTGAAGGAAGGAATGGTTTGGGAGTAAAAAAAATTGAAAAAAGTCAATGATGTGTTTGAAGAGACTAAACGTTTAAGAAAATCACTAGTGTAAATTATGAAATCAACTAGAGATACTGAGAGCCCACCGAATCCGAACAAAAGGGGGAAAACCTAAACGCTTTAAACTCTCGCTCACGCTACGGAAGAAAATTTTCACTTCTAAACTACTCTATGGCCAAATAACGAAGAATGAAAGACTAGACCGAAAACGAGTTCGTTTGAGACACATATAATTATACGAGTCAAACTCAAATCTCGTAACACGGACACCGTTCTTTAAAAAAAAGAAAAGTTATAAAATATGACCCTACGAAAACTTTTATATTTTTTCCAACTTAATTTAGATAATAAAATTCATTTTAATTCATAAAAAATACAAAAATTATCAAAAAAATATTTTGCTTTTTTAGAAAATTTTCTTTTGTCATCTAGTTTGTAGGAAAAATATAAAAGTTTTCGTAGGGTCATTTTTATAACTTTTCTTTTTTTTAAAGAACGGGTCCGGGTACGGGATTTTGTTTTGACTCGTTTTTGGGTCAAACGAACTCCGTTTTCGGTCTAGTCTTTTTCATTCTTCGTTATTTGGTCCATAGAGTAGTTTAGAAGTGAAAATTTCTTCGTAGGCGTATTTTTAAAGATTTTAGGTTTTCCCCCTTTTGTTCGGGATTCGGGCTCTCGTTTTCTAGTTTGATTTCATAATTTCTAGGTTTTTCTTAAACGTTTTAGTCCGTTATTATCTAATTTGACTTTTTCAACTTCCCAAACTCATTCCTTCTTCAAACTCCATTCTTTTTTCGATGTCATCGATTTACCATTCCTGCATCGTTGGGGATAAACGACCCGGGAAAGCTCTATACTACTTCTCGGTTTTACTGATTGTGTTGATTTTTACACTTAGATATATATTTTATATTTTAATATATATTATATATATATTTAGTGTAAACTCAACCAACCAGATTCAATTTGTATTATATCTTGGGAGAGTCTCATTCCCTAGGAGTGGTAAGGTTTAGAGTGGGTTGGATATGTGTTTTTGTTGGGTTTGGTAACTATAGAGGCAGTCGCTCTCTCTCGGGCTGGTAAGGCGACGCCTCCTCACATATGTATCGGTCACCCCATGTACATGTCTCTAGCATAGGTTAGGCTCGTAGCTCTCCTCCACTCTCTCTCCACTTCTCGCTCCCGCTAAATGACCGTATAATTATGGTGTTGGCCATTGGTGTTCTATACCCACATGTTAGCCCACTCATAGCCCACTAAGGACCAAATCCACTTGTATTTATACCCCCTTTCCAGCCATAGGAAGGGGTTGGTTGTTTATTTTATCAAACACACAAATAAGGTGTTTTTATCTCTCTTGAACCTCCTCCATTCTCTCTCTTTAACATCGTGCCAAACCCCATCATTTATACTCTGTCATCCCTTTCGTTGTATAGTGTTATGATATCCAATATCCTACAACCTATTATAAGTTTTATGAGACCTTTTGGCTGTCCAGTTACTATTCTTAACACCCTTGATCACCTAGGCAAGTTTGATGGAAAGGCTGATGAGGGATTCCTAGTTGGTTACTCTATAAATAGCAAGGCTTTTAGAGTATTTAATAGTAGAACTAGGAAGGTAGAGGAAAACCTGCATGTAAAATTTCTTGAAAATAAACCTAATGTTGCAGGAAATGGACCAGAATGGCTGTTTGATATTGATACTCTAACAAATACTATGAATTATTAACCAGTCAGTGCAGGGGAAATAGAACTAATGGTAATGCAGGTTTAGAGACTAATTCTGATGCAGGTGAAAGCTGGAAAAGAGAAAGTGCCTGATCAAGAATACATCTTATTACCATTGCTGCATACAAGTTCCAATGTTCCTGCAAGTCCTGAAGAAGCTGAGCCCTCACCTAAAGATGATGCTGGAAAGAAGAATGGTGTTAAGGATCCAGCAAAAGAAGGTGACATAAATGGTCCAGGGGAGGAAACTCTTACTAACAGTACTAACATACCTAATACTGTTAGTTCACCATTTAGTACTGTTAGTTCATCTTTCACTACTAAGGATGCAAAAAGAACAAGAGAACAAAGGACTGAGTATGAAAGTTTGTTTAAACAAGACAAGGACATCAACAATGCCTATAGGGTCTTTACTCTTGTTAATGCTGCTACTCCTTCTAATGCTGATAATCCTATTGATCCTCTCATACCTGATTTGGAGGATACTGCAAATCTTCAAGATACTGGTATCTTTGGAAATGCATATAATGATGAAGATGTGGGTGTAGAGGCTGATATTAATAACTTGGAAACAACCATAAGTGTCAGTCCTATTCCCATAACCATAATTCATAAGGACCATCCTAAAGCACAAATCATTAGAGAGGTTGACTCTGCTGTTCAGACAAGAAGAATACTGATATGTGAGAAATCACATATCCTTTTTATACCAAAAAATGGCCCTAAAATGAACAAATTGTGCAAATTTATTGCGTTGTATATTGCTTGTTTTGTCATTTGTGATATGTAGGTACGGATATTGCAAAAATCACAAGAAAATGGTCAAAACCAGGCAAACACAGACACGGGAAAGGAAAGAGTACACAAGAGCCGAGAGTTTCTAGCAAAGGTCAACCTTGGTCAACCCTTGGTCAAAGCACAAAAAGACAAAACCCTCAAAATCCCAAATAACCCTTAATGTTTAATCAAATTTCACCAAAAACCCTAAATCACTAACACCATTAGTCCTATGTTAATAAAGGACTAACGGTCGTTATCTCCTAAAATCATATAACCTTTTAACCCTAGCCCACTTCTAACCGAGCCCAAAACACCTCCCGAGCCCAAGTCAACCCATCCTTTACCCCCGGTACAAAAACGTTATATAGTACAAAAGAGAAGAAAGGGCGCCAAAAACCCATTTGTATTACTATGTTCACCGTCTCCCTAATTTACCATCTTCAATAATTACTCGGATAAAATTGACAATTAACTGACCAAAGATGTTAGTACCAAAGCAATGACTCTGCCAAAGGAAAACTTCCACCAAGTATTCTATCAGTGCTATGATTGTGGTCAAGACTTAGAACTAAGCGAGTGGCACGCGGGATTCAAAACAAACACACCTCTTGATGGAATTTTACAATGAAATTTAGTGTAAAAGAAACACAATCATCACCCAATCATTGGATTGCCAGCTTGGCAATCCGTGTGACCCAATTTGATTAAAGGCCAAGATTAAGCATCCAATGATTGGAAGAATTCAAGGGACGAGATCAAAAGCTACCAAGGAGCGTGTGAAGACCCAGAACCTTCTCTCAGCTCCTATAAATAGAAGGCTGCCTCACTCACTAGATCATCTTTTGCTTAAGTAGTTTTTAGTAGCTTTTTATGTAGCTTTTAATTTTGTAATTTTCCTTTTTCAGCTTAGAGTTAAATGTAATTTCCATTTCAACAGTTTGTACTCATTTCAGTTATCAATAAAGTTGTTTTTCATTTAAGCCTATTTAGCACATTTATGTTTTTCACGTATTTTGCCAACAAAATGTTTGAATAAGCTATTGTTACTGTTTTATAAGCTCAAGTTACTTATAAAGCTACTAAAAGCTCTCATATACTTGAAAACTCAAAGGAATTGGATGGCTGCTAAGAGTTTTCAAGTAGGTATTAGTGCTTGATGGTCAAGCATTAGGATTAGACTAGGATTTGGTGATAAGCTTAAGCTTTTGATATAAGCTCTAATAAGAGCAAACACCTCTGTTTAGCTGAGGTGTGAGGTACACTTCTCTTTATATTTTCTTATTTTACCTTGCTGTCCTTTAATTTTCTAGCTGTTCGGTTTATTGTTAGCTTATATCTGCTTATTGCTAGCTTATTATAGTTTAAATTTGCTTAATCCTGATTATTATGTTTGTTTTATGTCTGATATAGTTACTTGATAGCTTAGAATTTAGTTTGCAAGTTATTTTCATAAAACTGTCATAAAAATCCAAAAATAGTAGCATAGTATTATAGCTTTTAGATCTGGCTTATTTGTTTGCTTAATCTGTTAATTAGTTGTGTTATAAGCTTGTTGTTATCTGGTCTTAAGATGTTAAGCCTTATCTATCAGTTTCTCAAGCTTAATATGGTGACAAAATTCCTAAAGGGGTGTTTGGATCAAGACCAGTATTAACTATAAGTTAATACTGGTAGTGGTTCTACCTCTTTAAGTCAATTTTGATCTCTCATATCTTAGATTTAAGAACTGGTTTTAAGGTTTTGTTGAATATTAATAAGTTTTAAATCAGCTTAGTAAGTAATAGCTTGAATCAGTTAGCATCATTTCCATTAGATATGCATTTTCACCTCAATTAGTTTCTAGTTGTTTACATTTCCTCCTTTGATCTTAATTTGGTGTTAAATTAGTATAGAAGTAAGTATCTTAGCCTGCACTCGTAGGATTTTAAGTTTTGGTTCTTATTGATGTCAATTGCATCAGCAACAAAAATAGACAAACTGCCCTTTTCAATCTTAAGATCGAAGTGGTAATAACGTTCTTATGTCTTGATACATTAGTTACAAGTAGATTATAGGCTACTTTAATCCGGTTGAGGCTTGGATTTGTTTGAAAAAAGTCCATTATTTGCTTATCTGTTTTTAAGCTGCAAATCAGCAGTTTGTTTTTTAAAAACAAAAATTCACTTAGCACATGCTGAGTATTTTAGCAGTTTTCAAACAGCTTTTTCATTAAGGATTTGAATTCCAAATTACTTTTCAAAAGTAGTTTTAGAAAGCCTTAGAAGCTCAAGTTCTTAAGGTTGGTAAAGGCCAACTTTGCCTCAATGTTACTTCTAGCTCGAGTTTAAAATAAGCTTCCAACAAAGTTGCCCTTAAGGGGTCTGTTTTGGTTTACAATTTAGTCTAAAAAAAAGCTTAATTTGCTTATTTCAGCTTGTGGCCTTTTCTCTTGCTTATTTCCTGTTTAAACTAGCTTCTTAGGTTAGAAGTTAGTTTCTTAGTAGCTTATTTGATTTTGTTTCTAGCTTATCTTAGTTTTCTAGCCTATTAAGTTTATGATTAAAAAGCCAAAATGGTTAGTGTATCATTTTCATTTTTAAGACATTTTCAGCTTATTTTCTAGTTTACAAAAAAGTTGCTTTTACAAAAGTTGTTCCTTTCTAGCTGATTTATTACTTTGCTTTTGAAAATTTTGAAAAAAAAAATAACAAAACAAGAGGCAGGATTCGAACCTGTGTCCTCTTGCCTCACACATATACGCCTCACATGCACACACACTAACCACCAGCGCCCTTGGGTCTTTTTCAAACAAGATTCAAAATAAAATTCCTTTTAAGCCCTTTTTAGTTTTCCTTTTTATAAATAAGCCATAGCTTTTCCCTAGCTTATTAGGGCTTTTTGTTTCAGCTTATTATTAGCTAGCATTTTTATAGAATCCAGCATACTTTTTTACACTTTATGTAATTTTTCCATATTTTTAAAGTAAAGTTTACTATTTTTAATCATTTTTCTTTATTAAAAACTTTAAAAAACCATAAAAAATACAAAAATAATCAAAAAAATAATTTTCTTTTTTCTAAAATTTTCTTTTATCTTAATTTAGGTTTAGAATTTAAATTTGCGTCCGTAGGCTTAAATTTTAGTGTAGTTGCTTAATTGTCCGCGTTTTGCTTTAATTCCCGTTAATCGTTTTTGTGACTTATTTGCTTTTTGTTAGATTTTCTTTATATGCTTTATGTGTTTTTAGCTGTAGAAATAGATAATCAAATCAAAATATTCGAAACCATTCAAATCGTTATCCAAATTACAAACGTGGTCTCAATTTCATAATTCTTCGAGGAAAAACGACCCGGTAATCACTTACCGGTAAATATACGTATTATATTTTTGTGTGATTTTTCTTGCTACCTTTTTCCTAAAGGGTAACTTTGGAATTTTCATATCTTATATATATATATATATATATATATTTTATAATATATATATTAAAACACACTCCACACTATTAACTACACATCAAATACACAAGCAGAATGAAGCAGGATTGATAACTTTCATAAACATCGTAGCAAAGAATAAATCATAAAGATTTCCAAAATTATTTCTTTGCTTGTTTTCTCTCTCATTTGGAACCAAAGAAGGTAACTCAGGCTTTGAATGATAAAAGTTGGGTAGAAGCTATGCAGGAAGAGCTTCTCCAGTTCAAGCTACTGAATGTTTGGACACTGGTGGATTTACCTCATGGAAAGAAGGCCATTGGTACTAAATGGGTCTTCAGAAACAAGAAAGATCAAAGAGGAATTGTGGTTAGGAATAAAGCCAGACTGGTTGCACAGGGTTATAGACAAGAAGAAGGTGTAGACTTTTGTAGATTATGATGAGGTTTTTGCTCCTGTTGCTAGGATTGAAGCAATCAGGTTATTTTTGGCCTATGCATCATATATGGATTTCACTGTGTACCAGATGGATGTGAAGAGTGCATTTTTATATGGCACTATAGAAGAGGAGGTATATGTTAGCCAACCTCCAGGCTTTGTGGATCCAGAATTTCCAAATAGAGTGTACAAAGTAGAGAAAACATTTATGGTTTCATCAAGCTCCTAGAGCTTGGTATGAGACTTTATCTACCTACTTGTTGGAAAATGGATTCAGAAGAGGGACAATTGCTAAGAGTTTGTTCATAAAGAAGATCAAAAATGACATTCTACTTGTTCAAGTGTATGTAGATGACATCATTTTTGGATCAACAAAGAAGTCTTTGAGTACTGAGTTTGAGCAGCTTATGCATAAAAGATTTTAGATGAGCTCCATGGGGGAACTCACTTTCTTTCTAGGGTTGCAACTTGAGCAGAGAAAAGATGGCATATTTCTCAGTCAGGACAAATATGTGTTTGACATCTTGAAGAAGTTTGGCTTATCTAGTGTGAAGACAACAAGCACTCCAATGGAGACACACAAGCCTTTATCAAAAGATGCAGATGGAACAGATGTTGATGTTCACTTATATAGGTCCATGATTGGATCATTGATGTACTTAACATCTTCCAGGCCAGACATTATGTTTGCTGTGTGTGCATGCTCAAGATTTCAAGTTCAACCAAAAGCTTCTCATATGCATGCAGTAAAGAGAATCTTTAGATATCTTAAGGGTCACCCTAAAGATTGTTTTGTAATATCAAATAGGGGAAGATTATTAGGATCTGAGATTTGATGATTACAAAACTAAATATGCAAAATTGAAGAAAGATGAAACAACAAGGACTTAATGTGATAAATTAAGTTAGATTTCTATGTAAGCTAGGTTTTCTTGAAAACCCTCTATATAAAGGGTATTAGAGGCATCTGTTTTAGAGATCCAATATAGTTAGAATAGCAGACTTCTCAATGAGAGTCTAGTAAAAGCGTGTGTGTATTCACGTTTAATAGTAGTAGTTAGTTTATTAGATAGTTAGTGTAACCTCAAGGATTGTGGATCCTTGTTATAGTTTGTAACCATTTATTCTGATCAAATTAATTGAGGCCTGAATGTTTAGTAGTAAAACCTTGTTTAACAACATTACTGTTCTTTATAATTTCCGTTGTGCTTATTAATGTTGTTTGTAAAACTAATCCTAGATGGGAAAAATGATTCTTCACATGAATAGTCGTATACGACTCGCCCATGAATCGTACATTGATTTCTCAAGCATTGGAGGACGGTTGTCAGCTCCAGCAACAATTATGTGTTCTGCTAAAGTAGTCATTTTGTTTTAATTAAAAAGTGAAATGATTAACGGTTGATCGAACAGTGATAAAGGAGGATTGTGTTAAGGGATGTTGTTGTCGGTGATTAAGATTGATACTTTATGAGATTTTACAAATCTTCACTAAAACCGAGAAATCTAATTATTTCACAGGATTTTACAAAGTAAGACAAACCGTAGAAAATAGAATCTTTTTGTGATTAATGTAATGTTTCGCAAAGAATATGTCACTATAATGTTTCTCAAGAAATATGTCACTGTAATGTTTCTCATGGAATATGTCACTGTAATGTTTCTCAAAGAACATGTCAATGTAATGTTTCTCAAGGAATATGACAATGTAATGTTTCGCTTGGGTTCTAAAAATTAGACAGAGTTTCGATTTGCACAATTACGTATTTTGCTTGAGTTAACAACATGTCATGTATCACATGAATACATAAATCGCATACATTTTTTGCTTGACATATTTCGTTTAACCTAAGAAAAATTAAGTAAAGTTTTGTTTTCAAGAAATGACATAAATCGCTTGAACTTCAACCTGTCATATTTCGCTTGCATACATATTTTGCATACATATTTCGCATGGAAACATATTTTGCTAGCTTAAAAATGTACTTTTCCTACAAATATCACCAAAAACACACTCCTTTTGACGTTTTATCTTAATTTTTCTTGTACAACTAGTTATCTTAGGCCTAGATCTTGCTTAAAAACATAAACTTTAACACTTTTAAACACAAAAATCCGAGCTTTGATTTTGACGTGTACGAACCAAAAAAACCTTTAAATCAAAGATTAAGGTAAGTTGTTTAATCGATGTCAATTACAATTTTATTAGTTTTGCTATTAAAATTCAAATTTAACATCGGTTACATGTGTTTGTTAGTGTTCATTTGTACAAATTTTCGTTCATTATGCGTTAAGGTTTTTGTTATTGAAATGTGTTTGGTAATCATCTTGTTTGTTCATAGATATATTGATTATAAGATTTTATTGACATGACGCGTTGTATAGAATAGTAATTTGAAACGAAATTGAGAAGAAAAAATGCATGTAATTCTTGTTTATAAAACTGCACACAAGGTGTTTGAGAAAATGTCTCAATGAAATTTTATGACTGTGATGAACTAATTTCTAGTGTAATGCATCAATTGTTCATCGTTTACAATTTTGAATATTAAATTGAATGATTTTAGTGATTTGGTAAGGTTATAGTATTATGAATGATTTTGTGCATGTGAGTTATAGTATTATGAATGATTAAGACCCACCCGAGTCAATGTACTATGTGAACGTGATCAATAGGAGCGTACAACTGTTGGTAAGCTTTGACCTTTTTTATGCTTTAGTAAACATAAATTGCAGGATCTCGAATTCACACAAACATGTATAGATCTAGAGAGATCTAGAGAGAGAAAGTTAGAGAGAGAGAATGGTTGAGAGAGAAACTAATAAACACACTAAAGAGTGTGTGTAAAATGAAATAGATGCTTACCTCTTCCAAAGTTGGAAGAGGTATTTATAGTTCTTACAAAACACCGGGTATTAGTACCCGGTCCGATACTGAAAGTCATACGTTTAACTAATAAACTACGAGCTATAATGAACAGTAAAATACCCAGGGTGACCGAGTCTTTTTCTAATATCTAACATTGAGGGTCATAGATTATTCCTACATATAATCATCAAAAGATATACTACTTATTACTAATACTGTACAAGATATATTATTCATAATAAGATAATATTGACCTTAGTGTCGGAGTGACGATGTCACTCTGTTATGCTGATCAGTCTATAGTCAATATCTCTTAGTCGTCCATCGACAAAGCTTTCCAGACTTCGAAAGACTCTCCTGATCTTTAGTCTTTTCTCAATCACCTCGATAAAGTCTTCACTCCTTCTTTTGTCGTCCTCAGTCCATTTCCTGGTCTCCATGCCCTTATTGAATTTGAACAGCCTGAAATATTTCACCATGAAATCTAGCTTGTCCTGAATTCTCATCAACGTTCCATCGCTAAACTTGTGCACCTCATCTATTCTCATCATCTTCTTATTATCATCCCTGTCTCTGTAGATTACTGCTCTTGGTTTGTTGACAATGGTGTAATCTTCTTTGAAGAGAAAGTCAGATGCGTCCCAGTTAGGTTGTTCCAGATTGAGCTTTGTTTGATAGCTCTCAACGCCTAGCTGCAAGTCTTCCACACGTTTCCTGATGACAATGTTTCTGATCCACATGTTGACTGCGGTGTGTAGATTAACTTTGTCTGATTTAGGTAGGTGGTTGAGCTTGTCTTGAAGATGAAGCAGAAACAGATCTTCAAAATCATTTGGATGAAGGTTTTTGAAATCCTTTTCCGAGATCTTGTACTCTTTGTAGTCAGCTCGGCGTAGAACTATTTCTCTCAAGTAGTTGTATCCGTATCTTTCGTAAGTCTTGATACAGATCACACTGAGAATTCGCATATGGGATCTGACTGCATCACGATCTGAGGGTTCACGGTGTTTGTTGATGTAGAATTCCTTTCTTCTAACCCACCAATGTGTTATGCCATAAGCTGCACTGATGTCATAATCGCGCTCACTTTCAACCCACAGAGACGGAACTAATTCTTCAAGTCCAAAGTCTAGGTATCGAGCGGCTTTGAGCTTGGATATGGATAAGGCAGTTTTTCATTCTTTGTCACCTGACAGAAGATATTCTAGATCCTTATTGAAGAAGAATTATGGTTGAATAGATACCTGACCTGGTGGTCCTCCTAAGGGCAATGGTTCATATACATTACGCAGAATTTGATGGCCCTCAGGATTAACCAAATCAACCTTATCAGTCAGCAGCTTATAACATTCATCCATCTGAAACTAAAGAGAGACACTGTTTTTGTGAAAGGATTTAACTAAGTTGAAAATTGGACCTTCCAAATTAGCTTTGCAGAGCTTCTTCTTTCCTGTTCGTTTGCAGAACCATTTGATGAAGGATCCTATATCACCCGTCTTCCTTTGAAGCTTGTTCTCCTCGGGGTCTTGATACGTTATGGCGTATACATTTTCCCAGTTGTTCTCTGGTTCAGAGTAATCATTTGAAGGAATGGTCCATTCTAGTTTAGGTGTTTCCAGTCTGTCTTCTTCTGGTATTAGACTTAACCATGATGTTGTGGGCTGAACCTTTGGAACATGAGCATTGTCATTGTCATCTGAATCTGAATCTTGTTCTTCATTATGTATTTAAATGTCATCAGAAGATTGTTCAGATTGAGGTTTGAACCTGGGCATTAAAGAGCCAAAAGGAGCATCTCTTGTGTCAGTGATTTTCCAGGCAGACGACGTGAGCAGGAGGCTGTTGTGCTGCAGAAGCATCAGAATCCAGCTTGTTCTTTGTACTTTGCTCAGAATCTTTAGAAGGAGGTTGAGCTGACCCAGAAGCACCTGAATCGTGTCTTCTCCTTTTTGTTGACTTACCCTGGTTTGATCCAGCTGGAGGGCCTTCATCATCATCGTCTTCATCATCATCACTATCATGCTTTCTTTTGTGGTCTTTAACCTTGTCAGCAACTTCCTTTTCCATGGCATTTTCATCCTCTATTAATGCTTCCATAAGAGCATGATATAATCTATTGTTGGCAGGATTTCTGTTGGCCGACTTGTTCTCATGGATGGTTTTGAAGAGAGCGGCCTTTAGATCAAATTCTTTAAGTGTCGTTGTATCGGTAGACTTGATAGTATATGTTGGCACATGTTTCTGCTCTTCTTGTTCTCTTTTAATTATGAGAATCTCTTCAGGACTCTTTTCCGATTCTTGCTTCTTGCTTGATTCAGGAGCAGGTAGCCCAGAGTATTTCTGAATTAAATCTGCAGTGTGTTTTTCAAGAGCCTTAAGAAGAGCATCATCAACTTTAGTTCCTAGATACTTATCAACAACTATAGGAACTTGGGATTGAATAGAAGCCAAAACAGCAGCAGAGTGATCAGTCTTCTTTACTTCAGACATATCTTGTTCTAATTTCGCGACTCTTAGCTGAAGGGCGATGAATGGAGTGATTTCTGGGATAGTTGTGATGATTGTTGTAGCTTCTGTGTTGATTGGTGGTGCGTTGACCTGTGAAGAAGGTTTAGGAGATGAGATATTAATAACTGGAGTAGTCACTAGAGGAGCTGACGTGTTGGTTTGATGACTCGGATCAAGTATGATGGAATCAGTCTCATCTACAACATTAGTTTTCTCCTGATCATCTTCGGTTGGTTTGTCATTAAGAAATTGATCCCCAAAGTTGTCTGTTTCATCCAGATTCTTCATTGACGATAGAGTCTCAGATGAACTTGCTGGATTTTCCAAGATGACATGTTCGTCAGTTTTGAGTTTCAGGTTTTCATGTACTTTGGGGTAAGTTGTAGCGTAGAAGTCTTTATCCATGTGCTCAGGGTTTAGTCCAACAAGAGCCACATGTTCTTTTCCAAGGCCTGAGTCTTCTTGCATGAGCTCAAGGTTTGATCCAGCTAGAGCCTCATGTCCTTGTCCAGGGTCTGATCTAGCCTAGTTTTTAGTACGAACAGATATCCCTACTCCTGATGTGACTATGGTCGAAGCAACTTCACCTTGTTCTTTGTCAACTTTAGGAGCAGTGGCTTTTGTTCTACTTTCTGTTCGTTCTGAATCAGCTATTGATGAAGATTCATGGACCACTTTCTCTGATGTATCATCTTGAGGTTGAGAAGAGGGTCCTGTTGTCGAATCATGAGGTGCTTGATCACGCCTTTGAAGGATAAACTGATCCGTAGTACTTTTATTTTTCGACAGATCTATTAGTGAGTGTGCGGCTTGCTCTTCTGTTAAAATAGCCTTTCCCTTTCCCTCTACATCTGGGAGTCTTTGTATTTCCTCAGCAACACGTTCACGGATAGCTACTCCTCCGACCGGTGCTTGACGTTGCGGTAGAAAGGAAGGATCCAAGCTAAGCTTAATTGCTCATTCTAGGTCATCCTTAACACCTTCACCTTCTCCTTTTTCTTGCATGCCGCATCAAACTCAATTTCTTGGCCAGTTCGTGAGCAGGATCATCACCTTTCTCCTTGAGGTTCTAGTTCTTGCTTTGAAGCTTCATCTTCTTCTTCTCCAAGCGAAGGCTTTCCCTGCGTAAGTTTATTGAGGGAGTGATCTTGAATGGTTTCTTTTTAGGAGACTTAGGTAGTTTAGATAAAGGTGGTTTTGTTTTCTTGACAGGTGCTGGCTTGGTTGGTTTGACTGGAGTGAGCTTTTTGGGTGGTGCATGCTTTGTTCCATGTACAGATTGCTTGCTTGCACTATCTTATGGGGTTTTCTTTGTATCTTTTGCAAATTTTCAAGATATTTTTGATAGTGAGAAGATTGTTGGATACTTCAGTAATCACAGTTTTGGAATTTTCATTCCAAAACACTTCATCTGTTTCACCTTTAGGGATAAACTTGAGATTCCCTAGCAGAAAATCATCTCCTGGAAGATGACGAGGAGACTCAGGTCTTCTATGTACATTGTTGGTGCTCCCCAAATAGTAGATTATCATCTTTGTAAACCGCCCGTAAGGAATGAGGAGAGGAACTGCTTTCTTCTTAGGGTCTTTCAGACTGGCTTTATGGACTAGCCTTATGAGAGATAAATATTAGGAGTCCTTGAGTAAATTATTCCCACAACAATTCCGCATGATATGTTGTTTTGTGACGATGCCCCACAACATTTGCAGCACTGGGGGTCTAGGTTGTCACTGCACTGATGTCGTTCAGGTTAAGACTGGTTGCTCAGGGAAAGAAATTGACTCTCCATGGCTGGATATACATAATTAAAACGTATATTGGAGACAAATTCTACAGGTTCAGGGTACCCCAACTAATTCCCAAAAATCAATCACCGTGTCACCAGTCGGAGGTAATTCAAATGGGTGAGCTGGGTCGACAGGAGTGATATCTAAGGCCTTTCTAAGAAGATCTGCACTTAGATTGAACCATTGTTCATCAACTTGACAGCAAGTAACCCCAGTCTTCTCGTCATACTTCATAGTGTTCCAGAACTGCTGAATGTAGATAGCAGGAACACTAGCAGAGGTAGAGAAAAGCTCTGAAGAGTTCGGTGTTACCGCATGATGTCCATTGATATCTAATATATGGCGGTTCTTTTTTTTTTTCTTTCCCTCTGTATCTTTTGTGCATCAACAATATTGGCTTTTTCTGATTTGGTAATCCATGTTAGAGCGAGGTAAAATCTGTTCATCTGTTCTTGTTGGTGCTTGAGCGGGAACATTTTGTTCTGCCATCGTATTCTGCATAAGAGTATTAACAAAGAGGACAACCATTGCAAAAAAGCGATGTTAGAGAGAACGTTAGTTCTGTTTAAGTCATCGTCAGACGCGATTTGATTAAAAACAGATTACTCTGGATTGATGAAATAACAACTTATTAGGGACCACAGGTTGACACAATTATCCCAACAGGATCAAGTACATGTTAACTAAGCCCGGATGGGTGTTAGAAATGTAACTTGGTCATTGGAATGGGCCTCGATTGATTGACGGGCTTAATGGGTCAAATTTCCGAAAATAAACCCAAACCGCCGCCTAACAGTTAGTCAACTCGCCGTGAGGTGGATTGAGCAAACCGCCGCGAGGAAAGGCACCAACCCGCTGAGAATATTTTAATAATATTGATCAATCAGCAGCTGTAATAAAAATTTGAAAGGGCGGGTGGATTATTTTTAATATTATAAAATATTTGACCAAACCGCTGCGTGGCAGCTGTTTACCTGTGCGAATAAAATAATACAAATTAGGGCAACCCGCCTTTATCAAACCGCCATGAAGCAACTCGCCACAGTTAATAATAAATATCGACGTGGCGGGTTGACTATTTTAATAATAAAATATAAATTTCAACTAAAAGCGGACATGCGGGCGGTTTCCCTAAAAAATAATAAAATATTTTAAAATCAAACCGCACCAAGCATCTAAGGAACTCAGCCATGAGGAAACGGACTACGTATTAATCATATACACATTCATCTTTTTGGATAAACCTAAAACAAATCCTAAAGCAATTCCTAATCTTTCATAGCATCAGATACACACTAGCATCATTCCTTAACCATAACCATCGACTTATTGACTTTTAAAAGCTCGAAACCGCCACCTAGAAAATCTCATAAGGGCACACAGATTGTTTGCAAAATGATAAAAAGGATATATATAATTGTTCAACCAAGCACATTCGCATCATTTCCCTCAATAATTAAACATTTATAACATTATTTTATTTTTGGAACCCTAGATTCAAATTCTTAAGATTTTACTCATTTTAGTGTTGATTCACCTTCGATTCCTTGAATCTATAGATATAATAAAAGGCAAATAACAAAGTTTGATTGATACCTTTGCGTGAAAAACATAGAAAATCGAAGATTGAAGGAGGTGTTCGTGGTGGCGAGTTGCGATTGTGTGTGTGTGTGTTTATGTTTGACCAGATTTGAACAACTTTGACCAAAGAGCAACCCGCCGAACCTTATGTACCTTTGGAAATTGACAGATTCAGTCCCTAAGCTTTCTATCTCTTTAATTTCTTTTGTCTAAGCTATTTCTAAGGATGTTCTAAGTTTGAAATTTAGCTGATTTGGTCCCTATTGATTTATAAAGGCTAGAATAACATCACACAAGTTGCATTAAAGTCCACTAATCCTTTAATCACAGACATTTATGGCTCTTTGAATTAAAATTAATTAACTCCCCTTCAAACTTTAACCCATTTGGAATACAAAAACATTTTCTCACTTGTCCATAGAAGATAGAACAGATTTCAACTTGAGTGGTTCAGATACTGATAAAATTACTGCTGGAGTAAATGCGACGAAATCCCTATTAGTAACTTATTAAACATAACAATTACCATTCTTATAGCTTTTGACAATTTATACTGTAGCACCTCGGAAAAATAAAGAACTTTTTGTTCCTTTATGCAGAGTATGTATCGCAAGTCATTTCAAATGTACCGTTACTTTTCCAATAAGAGTTATCTTTCAAGCGGCATACCACATTTTGCGCTAGTTAAGAGTTATAATAACGCGCATAAATCGTCATTTTGTTTACGGATCAAAAAGGGGTACTTTAGAGATCGCGTAACAATAAAAATCATATTTTATTTTTACGCCGCGCAAAGCAAAGTCGCATGACTATACGATTTTATGAACCCGTTCATATTTCAATAAATAAAATATAAATGAGCCAATATTTAGACTTTACTAAACCAACAATATAACTTGACGTTTCATTTCCTCAAAACTCAAAAATGCAATACTCTAGGATAAATTCAGTAGAAACGGAATTCAAAATAATATGACCTAAAACCATCATTTTTCCCTTTACTTACAGCTAAGGTCCTTCTCTTTGGAAATTATTCATAATACTACGTCTTGTTACCCAATTTTCATTTCAATTACAAATTCATCAAATAATACTCTCTTCTTTTACACATATTATAAAAAGGTAATCATTAACCAATAGTATCATACTCCAATTTTCTGGTGTAAATAGTGTCATTACATGCATGGTCTCAGACGAACTTAGTATCACCTTGGTATAAATTTAGGCACCATGCATGAGCTATTCTATCACAACTAAAATTTCAAAACAAACATTACACAAATCGGTGAGAGTTAGGTTTTCGTTTTTATTGCATTCGTGAGCTTAAGACGTCGGGTTAGAACGGGTGGAAGCTAAGGGAGGTCGACCCATTTCTCATCACCGTTTCTCCTCATCGTCACTTGGAAAGCTCGTATTGGGTAAGTCACCTTGTAGTAACTATATCATTTTTCTTGTAGTATAACACACGATCTAAACCAAACCACGTTTAGTCTCGGCTAAAGCCTCAACCATGGTTGACTAACACGCGACGTAAAACCCATGTGTGACTAGTACATGCGTGCGCATGCAGAGGGTTAGTCGTGACATTGCATAACATACCAACGAATAATGAACTTGTAAATGATGTATGCGTTAAAAACGAATAGCAAACCACGGGGGTTGCACACATAAATAAAGAATCTAACATGCATGAAAAATGGGATAGACAGAACCACTCAGAAGATTACGTTAACCTGAATCACGCACATAAAATCATACTTCGGCTAACTAGGGTCAAGCAAATGCCATGTTTAATTGTGAAATATTGAAGAACTTTTGACTAGGTAACCTCGACTATGAAAGGGTGTGAACATGTAACCCCAAGTTGAACCGCAGTCCCAGTGAGACAATTGCTCAAAATTGGTGCGCTTATAGACCTAGTAAAAATGAGCACATCGTGCTCGTTGGTTCATACCCATACCTTGTAAACCTTCGACTCGAATAACACATGAGACGTACCACTAAGTCGTGAGAGGGTACCACCTTATCATGGTTGTTGCGTTGCAAGGAGAAGTAGCCATAACAACTACAGTTGCGTCTGTTTTAGCGCACATAAATTCGCCCTTGTAACACGAGGAACTAAAGCTTCCTTGTTGATAGCCATGTAGTCGTGAGCATGCAAATAAGTAGTAATCATTAACATATATATTGTGGAGTTTCAGCTGTGGAAGAAATGAAACGAAAACATGTGAGTGTACAAACTCACTTACGTTTGTCTGTTGGGCAGCAAAAGGGAAAAATGAAAAAGAAATAAATGTGTACTTATTATACTACATATAATAATCTCATGTGTGAAAAAGGAAAAACCTAGTGATATAATATTGTTAAGGGTGCGTGGGTGAGATGGAAAACAAACACAACCAGTAGATGTCAATCCACTGTTTGTTGCGTTTGGTGTGCAGCAAAAAGAAAGAAAAAAGATATGTGCTTTATATACATACATGTGATAGGAAGGAGAGAACACAAAACAAGTGGGTATGAGCCCACTGTTGGGCACGTCAGGGTAAGCAGAAAAACAGAAAAGAAAAGGAGTGTAGGCCACATGTATGATTAGTATAGTATAAAACATGAGATACCTTATATAACTTACATATTATTTTACCATATGAAAATTGAAAGTAATAAGTGGTCGAACTTACATGTTTTTGAGCTCTTGAAAACGTTCCAACCAAATCCTAATGGGTTAGAATCTTTTTTTAACAAGCAAATGATTAGCGCGTTAAACGGAGAAATCTAAATAACATTTTCTTATGACTTAAAATGTGTAACCACGAAACCGAGTTTTAAAGAAATAATTAAATTTAAACGGTTTTATAAAAACGTATTTAACGCTAATAAATAGTTTAAAAATATATTCGGGTTTAAATATGGAAAGTTACGAGAATAAAAGAATATAAATATATATTATAATATATCTTATTGGAAAGTCAGGAATTAAAAATATATTTTTTCGATAAGAAGACTTAAGAGAGTTGAGCGAAACCGTGTAACTATGAATTCGATAAATCCACATTAATCAATAGCCAAATGTATATTTAAATAAATGCATCCGAGAAATTATATGACTTAGTAAATTACAATATAATGTTTGATTATTTTCTTAGACAAATCTCGTAAACTTTTAAAGATAAATCGCGACGCATGATAGTATATATTCTTGTATAGAAACTTATAAATGTAAAGCCGTCCCTAGAACCAACGGTTTAATCGACACTTTGTAAACGTAAAACGTTAACTCATAAATGACCATGCCTTCTTACCACCTGGATAATTCATTGCATACATTAAGCTTTAGTAATGTTAAAACTCAGGACACTGTTCATAATTATTTTTGGTGTTTGACTGAGTTACTTTTGACGTGCATTGAACCACTATCAGTTACGGACGATTAACCGACAAGGTGAGTTTTCATAGCCCCTACTCTACTGTTTTAAATCGTCTTTTAGGATGTGAACATTGCTTATTTTAAACGTGTGAATACAAGTACAATTACTCATATGATTGGTCTAAGTCCGATTTAACACCAGATGTTATTTGCCCGATTTTCATGAAACAATCAATATTTGTGAGTTCGAATGGATGGAAGAATCTATCGGGATTGGGCAAATCCTGATTTGTCTTGGACTGACATTAGTCAAGCAAACACAGTTTCATTTGAGTCAGATTACGGGTGTCCCGGGTTAGACACCTGCAAGGGCACTCATTTATTGTTGGTATATGTTAACGCTTCGGTGTCATGAGCTTAGACAATAGTAATGCAATTTATATGACTGTATCTGTTATTGTCATTTTCGGGTGATCTTATGATTCATATAACACTACATTTCTGCTTAAACAAACCTGTTGAAATCACCAACTTATGTTGACAATTTAGGCAAATGTTTTATTAGGTATTTAGAATGAAAATGCTATATGAGTCTAATGCATTGAAGTTATTTTCCCGTTTCTGAAGGATTCACTTAGTACTATTTAAAACAATGTCGTATTGTCTATTTTATGCTTCCGCTGAATGTTTAAACAATTTATTATTTCCTAATTCAAGTGATCCGTTTTCTTAAAACGTCTCATATAGAGGTCGTTCTGTATTGCTTAGAAGTATGATAATCATGAAGTCACACTCCCTCGGTTGCCATTATACTCTGATATTTTGGGGGTGTGACATATACTCACACTTTCATAGCATACAACACTCCTAAACCACCATGGAATATCCTTCCAATCACTTCTTTTAGAAACCTGTGTGATGAAGTAAAATTTCAAATTCACTCTCCCCCTCAAACAATGACTCGTTTTCTATTGAAAGAGCTATAGTCATTGATTGAGATGAAAAATTTACTTGAACAGCTATACCACCACCATCGTTAACACAAATAATTTTGAAGAATCAATTAAGAAAATTTATTTGGTTTTCAAAAGGAAGACTTTTCTTCCGAGTTAAGAAAATGCACTGTAGCGTACATTAATCCTCTGATGCATGTATATAAAGTAATCCATGCCTGGGGAAAATTAATTACCCGCGTTTGAGAGCTGGGTTGCAATCTGAAGTAATTGCAAGCCATTTTGTAATTCCAAATGACTTAAAATATTTACTAAGTCCATTATTATTATAAAAAATTTTTTGTAAAATATTTACAAAGTGTTACATGATATCATTTCATCACCATGAACACAAAAATAAGAAAAAGATTTTAGAGAGAGAAAGTAAAAAGAAAAATGGTTACTTGTTCATGAAAGGAAAAATGAGAAGCAACACCCTCTCCACACTTGGAGAGGGCTTTATATAGTTACAAGAGTGGACTATTCTTGTGGGCTTTGTGTTGGGCCGGACTTAATACAAATGGGCTTGAGCCCGACAACTAGGCCCAACTAGCTTAAATAAAATTCTCGTAAACTACGTTTTACTTATACAAGGCTCGGGAATATTTATTGACCATCACTTTAATAAATCACGGCTAACAATCTCCCCTAAGGGGTGGTCATGCTATTGTGGTCCTTCTTGTGACGTCTTGAGGTCTTGGATCCTTGTATTTCTTTGGGGAATTCCTTTTGAAGTTCCATTTGACATGCCTGTGATCTTGGATCTTGTATTTAACTTGATTCTTTGACAAAATACTGATATCATGGTTTTTGTGCCTTGATTTTTTGTCTTGACTACAGAGATCTCTAAATCTTTATCCTTGATCTATTATGCCGACAGCGATCTTGTGTCTCCACCCTCATGCTCAAGATCTTAAAAGCTTGCTAACAATCTCCTAACATTTTCTTTTAACATGATTACTTGTACCACAAAATGTTCTTATGAGGAAGTGCTTGTTCATCAGAGATTGCGAAAGACTTTGATAGTTTGAGTTTCATAAGGTATTAATCTTTGTGGATTGAGCTGGAGGTCTTGATTCTTGCTCGTCGTGGAACTATAGAAGCTGCCACCATCAGGAAAACCTTCAACTTTAGGTTTGAGATAAAAAATATATTGACGAAGTGTTTTTTTCACTTGCGATACAGTTGCAATAAAATATATAAAAAATAAAAAAACAAATATATAAATAAAAATAATAATTAAAACCACCGGTTCCCCGTTAATCAGTATAAATACTGCTTGTGATCAAGTAGGATTCAAAAAATTCCATCCTGAGGAGGGTTTCGCAGCTGCTACTAGCCGTTCTGTTTCCGAAGCGTCTCAAGCAGGACAGACACGGTAAGAGTGGAATTAGATAGCTTGACTATCGTTCTGATTGAGTCACTTGAATTCTTTTTACTGAACAAGTTTGATTTCATATACGAATCGCACCATCGTTTCTTTCAAGTTGAACCACAAGTTTGATTTCAATATAGAATTCGCAAGTCAACCTACCAAGAGCTTGTTTGACTGTTGGCTTAAGAGGATTCCCATCTTCAACTGTGTAATTCTAAAGTTATTTACTCTGATGTTCTGGCAATTATCACAAGGATAATGCGTAGGACTTATTGATACCAAATGTTGTATAATGATGTTACTAATTTTGTATATTGGAATTTGTGTCCTAGTGAGATTTTTGATAGATCTCGTTGGCTCTAGACTCTATAAGTGCACATTTGTTATTTGGTAATCGGAGGCTGGAGCGGACTGCCACCTTTTCAATATCAACGATCTCGGAATGAGAAAGCCGATAGAAATGTGTTGATCTCCGTGAGAAATGAAACATAAATCTTTTGAGAGATTTTGAGTGGCTAAGGAGGGTTGTGCATTGCATCACTGGGTCCATGATGACTTGTCTTCAATATCATATTCTTCTTTCGTGGATTACCGATAGATTATGCATTGACCCGGTTTCTGCCTAAGGTTGTATGGAGGGCTTCTTTCTTTTCACCCTTTATCCTTACAATTCTTTTTCATTCTTCAACCCCTTCAGTGCTTACCGAGACTTCATGACTAGTACCTTGTTGGGTTTGTTCCAACACTAGCTCCATCTCAGTCGGCACTATTCCCTTATTCTCACTTTACTCCTTTTTTCAATCATACCTAGGACTTCTACTCTATCTAATGGAGTTGTTTCCTGGGTAGATCCCTCCGGTTTGGCAGGATTCATGGAACGATTATACCTACCTTAACGCCTTATTACTCTTGAGAAATAATAGTTGGTCGGTCTTTGAGATATGCCATGAAGATCATAAAATCCATTGATGAGAAATCAATAAACGTGTCTGGGAGAAATCATTTGAGACACATGAGTTTTCTAGAGTTACCAAAAGCTACCCCCACATATGCCCCGATATTATGAAAGAGTTTGCACTTGCGAGGTTTAGGACGCACTTATTAGATTAAAGATCGTAATCCTTTATTATCCGTATTGGTCACATTTTAATAACTATATCCCCTCAAAAATTGCATAGTGTTAACAATTGTGGCAATTAGTGAATTAAAAACAAGTTATGTTCGGAATTTCACACTGAGCCTAAACAAAGTCTGGGGAGAATAAGAGTGCAGGCAGCAATGAATCATATTATTATACTCCCCCTAAATTATTGCAATAGATGAGAACTTGGTGTGGGAGTTTGTTGAGCAACAATTGAAAGGAATTTGAATTTTCTTTTTGAGAATATCTTAAAATATTGTGCTAAATAGGAAATTATGTGAGATATTCTTTATTTACCATCATTTTCTTAAAACTTCTCTTTGAGCATTCCACAACTTTGAATGTTTATATGACATTTCCTAAAGACCGAGAAGATATGTGCTTCCTCGTTGTTTAGGTAAATGTACATAAATGAACATTTTCCTTTCTTTGGAGACCGAGTCCTAAGCTGACATTTACTTAGAAGTCGTAGAGAAAAAAAAGAGACATGTTTTAAAAACATTTAAAACTCTCGTTCGAACTTCATTTATTCAACTGTGTTAATATTAATCATCATTTTAGGTGAGCAAATGTTATCTATTGTCGAAGACATGTCGGAGATAGATTATTTTTGTATTTTTGCAAATTTTTTGTTTTTTTATTAATATTTTTTTATAGGTTTTATATTTTTTATATTTTGTTTTCTTGGTTTTATTTTTTTGTTTTTCTTTTTCTGATAAAATTTATACAAGAATTACCGAGCTTTTGCAAGAGTTCAAGTTCATTAGGAGATAAACTGCGCATCACAAGGCGGAACCAAATAGTTGAAGCGGTCCTTTTTTTTTTTTTTTTTTTTTTTATATTGATAGAGCTTTGGTGAAGAGGTCGGCCAGTTGGTAATCCGTCTTGACAAAATACAGTTCTATCGTGTTGGACCGGGTTGCAGGATATGGCTATGGCTGATTTTGAATCACAGTAGATTGAAATCTTGTTGAAGTGAAAGCCATAGTCCGTTACTGTGTCCCGCGTCCAATAGGACTCTTGGGCACAGTAAAAGGATAGAGACTATATTTCTTCTTCCGCGGTTAGATAGCGCAGTACAGTCTTGTTTCTTTGAGACCAGCATAACCAACTTTTCGCCTAAGAATTAGGCTCACCACGGAAGTACTCTTGAAGGCTTCTGTCTTTACATCACCGCAAGTCAGCATATCTGAAAAATCCAGTTAGTTCAAAACCAGAATCCTTCGTATACCAAAGACCCATATTAACGGTTCCCCAGAGATAACAAAAGATCCTTTTAACCTCCTTGAGGTGCTTCTCGGTTGGCTTAGCCTGGTACCGAGCACATAAACAAGTAGCATGTACAATGTCCGGTCTACTAGACGTAAGATACATTAGGGCACCAATCATGCTACGATATTTTGTTGCATCGACTAGAATGGAGGACTATTTTTGTCAATAGGTTCACAGCTGTCTTTGATCTCCATTGGAGTACCAACGGGATCACAAGTTTCCATTCCATATTTTTTAGTGATTTCTTAAACACGTTTTAGTTGGGACTGGTTCTATAAAAGATGCCACAGGGGGATTGGTTAACTTGTAAACCAAGGAAAAATGTCATTTCCCCCTCATCGACATTTCGAAGCGGCTTTTCATGAGGTCAGAAAATAGTTGGGTATACCTAGGGTGTGTAGAACCAAAGATAATATCATCAACGTTAGGAAATGTACCACTAAGATGGCATCGTTGAAAGCGTTTATAAAACAACGTGGATCAATTGTGCCTTTGAAGAAGTGATTTCTGTAGGAGAACGTGAAATTTCATTGTACCATGCCCTGGGTGCTTGCTATTAGACCCATATAGTGCCTTCTTTAATTTTTTAGAACTTGGCTTGGTGATCAGCATCGATGAACCTTCAGGTTGACACACGTACACGTCTTTTTTTAGCGTACCATGCAAGAAAGCAGTTTTCACATCCATTTGAAACACAATGAACGATTTGGGTGTAGATATGCAAAAATATATCATTGATAGCTTCCATTCTAGCAACAGGAGCAAAGGAATTTTTTCTTCAAAATCTATTCCTTCCTCTTGGCGGTACCCTCTCACAACCAGACGAGTCTTGTTTTGGATGATCGTGTTCTCTTCATCATGCTTGTTTTTGAATAACCATTTTAGAGTAAGAGGTTTTATGTTATCCGAAAGAGGAACTAACACCCATACATCAAGCCTTTGAAACTGAGAAGCTCTTCTTGCATTCGGATTCAATCAAATGCAGGATCTGAGTACTTGCATCTTTGAACTTTTCTTTAGTTTCTATTAGTGCTTAACCGTTAAATGCGTTCTTGCACATGTAACCATAGGATCGTAGTTGATTCCTTGTCAAAACTGGCCGTGAGGGTTCTCCTATCACTTGTTCCAGAGGATGATCCTTAGTACATGAATATTCATGAGGGTTATGGTTGGTAAAACGTATGCATGTTCGATGGATCCACATATTGTGAGGTATGAAAGATTTCAGCCATCCACTTGTGGATGGAGTAGCATAGGGATTTACAAACATATTTCTCTAACATCGCATTTGGACATTGTCAGCAATGTTGCGGTTGATGCTGAACATGTGGTGTGTTTCGAGGTCGTCACATCCTGTGAAGTATTTGGAAAAAATTTGTAGCTTGAGAGGAGATGAATTTATTGGTGACGTTGCTGATTCTCTTTTGTGTCTGTGGTGTTGTAGTTGCCGTTGGTGTCTGAAGTAACTTGAGGTGCCTTGAGCAAGCAAGAGCAGTTCTTGGAGCAGTATGATGGTTGACAACCTCTTATAATCTATCATACATAGCTTTTTTTCGAACAGTAAATCCAATACCATAGTTGGTTTTTGAGTTGTTATTGTTGACGGAGCATGAAGTAATATCGAGTCCTGGGGAGGAAAACTCTCTCATCTACTCACACTGTAACTCGTTGTTGTGCGATCCGAACTGAGATTTTGTCTAGGAGTCATGCTTTGAAGCCCGGGTTTTGAATTGCTTTGTTCAAAAGCCATGACTGAAAGCTCATCAAATGTCACATTCATTGTCTCCATGATTTTCTTTGTCCTTCGGTTGTAAACCCTGTAAGCACAGGAATCAGCAGAATAACCAATGAAAAAGCCAATATCACCTTTTGCACCAAGCTTCCCAATATCTTCACGATCATTCTTGGGATAACAGAGAGCCCCGAACGAATACTGTAGAAGGGGAAGATAATCTTGTTTTCTGCCGTTAATGAGTTTCGTATGGTGTTTTATTAAATCGACGGCCGAAGGATGGAGCGGTTTTTTGAGTGTAGCTACGCCAGTAGCAATCGCTTCAGCCCATTAAGAATAACGGCAGCATGAGAGAAAATCAACTTTGTTCTAGCAGCTCAACTAACGTCCAATTTTCTTCGTTCACTACTCTATTATGTTGAATGTGTTCGGACAGAAGACGCTTGGTGAGAGATGCCAACACTATCAAAGTATTCTTTAAGGATTTGATTTTTGAATTATGTGCCGTTATCGGTTCTTATGATGATGACAGGTGACTGAAGAAGGACAGTAATTCGCTTCAGGAAGGTTTTAATCACTTCTGGTGCTTCATCTTTTGATCTGAGAAAATGTACCCAAGTGTAACGAGAGTAATCGTCCACAATCACCAAAACATATCGCTTTCCATTTATGCTAGCAATCTTTGGACCACACAAAATCATATGAGAAGGTGTAACCTCTGCTTAGAATTTGGAACTGGTTTGGGTGGGTGAGACGCCTTTTTGCTTTTTCCTTGCTCACAAGAGGACAAAGATGTTCTTTATGATATTTGAATTTTAGAAGACCGGTGACAAGATCGTTTTTGGCACGGTCATTTATGGGTCAGTTGATGGTGGGTGGATAAAATGTTGTGCCATAACCATGACTTGGTAGAAGTTGCTCGAGCCATGAGGCAAATTGGGGATGCAGAGGCCATTTCATGGTGATTGATGGTGTAAGAGTTTGTTGTTGAACGGTTTCCATTTTAACTATTCACTCCTTCTAGATTTCTAACAAAAAACATGTGTTCCTTCTGGAAAGCCAAACTCTAATCTGAATACAAGAACCGCCAACCTGAGATCAAGAATTGTGCCCCAAGCCCTCAACGAAATAAACCCTGTGATCAGAAATTTTCACCATTGTAGAGCACCGAAAACCCAAAATTGCGTAGAAATGATCATTCAAAAGCGAACATGTTCCTAAAAACTCCAGACGAAATTGATGAGAAGCTTTAGATTCCCGGTCATGTGCTTGGAACAACCCGAGTCGACGCACCATAAACAAATTTGGATAACCTGCCAAGAAAAGAAGTGGAATTTGGAAACCGTTTGATTGTAGGTTCTGAAGGGTTAGAAGTACAAGCATTATCACCTTGAGAGCAGTCCAAGTTTGACTTCTCAGATTCACTGGAGGCGTTTATTTTTCCTTTAATGTCAAAAAGTATTCCAGTTGGTGAACTCCTAACAGCAAAATTCTAGGTTGTACTAGGCTTAGGTGATAGCAAGTTCTTTCGTTCAGGACCCTACTTTCTTAGGTTTTATAACCTTTGACTTTTGTTTCTTTTGATTTTCAGTGTTTGAAACAATTGCCTTTTGTTTCTTGCCACGAGAATTCATGTCATTCACATAATTAAGCATACATACATCATGATTAGCAGTGATTAAACATTGCTTACACATAGCACAAATAACTTCAGATTTATCATTCCGAATATCAAGCTTAACGTGTTTACATTCAGATGACATATGTTTCTTATTCTTAGAAAGCAGTAAATTCCTATGGTGTTCTTCTACTTCAACTTCTTTATTCTTGTTGCAACTACTCTTAGACGCAGAGGGGACCCTATCATTCTTTGTATTGCTCCTAGGCTGTGGCCTTCTGGTCTTAGCAGTGTTGTCTACTCCTGTAGAAGATAAACCATTTGAGTCAGAATTAACATCTTTCTTAGTGACGACATGAGGTTGTGAAACGGTGATTGGAGTTGTCCTAACGCTCGCTCTAACTTTGTTAGGGACATACTTTTCTTCCCTAGAAGGCTTGAAAGGATTAATCCTAAACATTCCTGGGGCAATCACATTAACCTGTTTCACACTTTTTGATTCTTGTGGTGTGGGTACCGAGTTTGAAGTGACTGGTTTTGACAAATCATTCGTCTCATCAACCTTTTGATTTGCAAACTTAGTATTCGTACTCGTACCTTTGGTGGTGTCCACTTGGTCAGAAACTTTATCAAATAACTGGGCTCTTAGCTTAGCATTTTCATAGATCGTATCATGTAATTTGTGTTGCAAAGAGTCAATTATTGTTTTAGTTTGAGCACGTGTCACAGAAATAGAGTCAAACAGGTTTTTGTATGTGGTCTTAAGGTGAGCAATTTCCTTTTCATAATTCCGAACCTGAAACTCTAATTCGACATTCTCATTTTCAAGTTTCTGAGACAAAGGATCAAGGGTATTTGATACACATGGAGTATCCTGACTTTTACCCTTTTGGTCTCCCAACTGAGCTTGCAACCGTTCGATCTTTTGTTGCATGTCATTGTAAGCTTTATCGTACGAAATTTTGTCATATTTGCATTCTTCACACTTTTTGTACCAATCATTCCAAAGTTTAGCATATTCATTCTCCTTTTTAATGATACAGTTTTCAAGTCGTTCTTTCGTACGGTCAAGCTCAGTTTGGAGATTTGATGAATCTACAACCGATGGATTTTGCACAATAGACATAATGTCTTGACTGACAACTGCTCTCAAGAGACGCTCAATTTCCAATTCCAATGTCTTGTGCTTAGCAAGAGATTCATCAGCTTCTTTTGCAAGAGATTTAAAGTCTCGAACAAATTTGGCTGCTTCTTTCAAAAATTGTATTTCAAAATTTTGAAGTCTAGAATCCACTTGGTTGATGATAGGAAAAATTTCTTCTTTTAAAATTTTGTGAATCTCTTGATGAGCACTGGACGACCAATTGTGTGTATCTAAAGTCATTCTATGTTTGACAACACGTTGAAGAGTCACAATGGTGCTTTTTACCTCATTTAGAAATTTTCGTGCAACACTTAGAGTAGTGTCATCCAAAAATTCTTCATTTGGTTTTGAAATCGATTTTGAAACAGTGGCCGTTTTGGAAGTATTTACAAAATACACCTCTTCTTGTGACATGGCCGTTTGAGAAACAAAAATCCCCGAAAAGAGTTTAATCTTGTGTGTTTGCCGGTTTATTCTTTGTTCCAATTGTTTGTCCATTTTTTGGCGGACCTCTTGAGCATGTTGCAGTGTCTCTTCCGAAATCATGCAAAAGGAGGTTCATGCTTTCAAGTAAAACACTTGCCATAATACAAACTCTGTTGTTTTCGCCTGGCTTGCTTGAGATAAAAAGGATTTTGATAACACCCAAAGCCATTTTATGTTCGGTTGGTTGGTAAAACGATAGTCTGGCTTAGGATGAAAGCATGGCATCGTTTGAAATCGATTGAACCCGTTTTTAACCAAAATATTATCTAATTCCTTTATCTATTCTCATGTTGAATTTGTTTATCAAGTAAGTCGTACTTCGCGTATTTTTGAAAATAAGGCGTCACATTTTTCTTTTCTTCAAGATAGAGAAGGAAACAGTTGATTTTTTCATGTTGAAGCTTTGTTTACTTAATTTGATATTTCCTCATTCAAGTGTTATTTGTTTACCGAACTTAATTGTAAGAGCATTTATCTTTTTTGTAAGGCATTTGTTCTGTATAAACCGACTTTTGATAACTTCTTTCAAGTTTGGCATATTTTTCTTGGACTAATTTCTAAACACTTTTCTTGATTTTTATATCTAGCAAGCTCACCGTGGTCAAATCAAGGCATTTGTTTCCTTTCATTTTCTGATTTACAGGTTGATCTTTTCATACTTCATAGTGCCAAATTATTATATAATGATTAAATGTTAAGCAGTTTTCCTCACAGTTGCAGGATGTTGATCAAACTGGTTCCCCCCTCCTTGTTCCACACTTGAGAAAATCAGAAATAAACAATTACCTTCATTCCTGTTGTCTTGGTGTGGTTCAGGAATGGGTTCGAGTAGCTCAGTATACTGCTCCTCTTGAGTAAACATATTAAATATCTCATTATTAGTTTCGGGACGTTAATAGCATCCCCTAATTTAATCGTTTCCATATTTCCAAAAAAAGGAACTAGTGAAATACTAGCGTTGATTGATGCTAAACTACACCTTAAAATATATATAGTATATAATACAATATATATATATATATATATAGTAAGTATAATCTAAAAACACAATCAATGAAACCGAGGAGTAGTATAGAATATCCACAGGTCGTTTATCCCCAACGAGGCTGTGCTGGAGAATCAATACAGTCGGAAAAATTGGAGTTTGAATGAGATTGATGATTTGAGAGAGTAGAAAGCTAAATTAATCAATAACAAACAAAAACGATTGAGAAAAACCTAAAAATTATGAAATTAAGCTGAAAAACGAGAGCAGGAATCCCGAACAAGGGGTCAAAAACCTAAAATCTTAAAAATTAACCCTACACAAGAATTTTTACTTCTAAACTACTCTAGGGAACTAATAATGAAGAATGAAAAAGACTAGACTGAAAACGGAGGTCGTTTGACCCAAAAACGAGTCAAGACAAGAACCGTACCCGAGACCCGTTCTTTAAAAATCAAAAGTTTGCAAAATTAACCCTACGAAAGTTTTTCTATTTTTCCTACGTAAAATATGACTAAAGAAAATTTCCTAAAAAAGAAAAATATTTTTTTGATAATTTTTGTATTTTTTATGAATTTTTAAAACTTTTAACGAAATTAAATTATAAAAAATACTAAACTATTTTTAAAAATTCTGAAAAAATTACTAAAATTACTTTACACTAAGACTATCCTAAGAAAAATAAGAAACCCAAAATTCAGCTTATGAATAAGCTGAAAATAAGCTCGAAAGAGCTTATAGGCTAAAGGGGTAAAACAAGGTTAAATAAATAACCACTTGGGCTTCTAACGTAGAAGTCCCAAGGGCACAGCGGTAAGGGTCTTGGTTATAAAAGAGGGGTGTATGAGGGTTGAGACCCAGGTTCGAGTCTTGCTCACCCGGGTTTCCTCTTATCTCCCTTCTCTTCTGGGAAAACTTTTTTAAACAAACTTATTAAACACCTTGAGCTTATCAATTTTTATAACTACAGCTTTTTGAGAAAAGCTAAAAATAAGCTGGAAAAGCTTATTGAAAATAGACAAAAAGCTTAATATGGCTTAAAGTCAAACATGGCTTTTCCTTATGACTTTTTGGACTAATAAGCTAATATTTAGAACAAAATAAGCTGAAAGGGGTTATATAACTTAACCTAATAAGCACTTATGAATTAAAACCTAGCAACTATATAAGCTGAAAAATGGCTGAATAGACAGAAAGCTTAAACAAGCTTAAGGGCACATGATTTTTGATTTTAAACACACAACAAGCTAAGGAATTTAAAATAAGCTAAGAACAAACAGAAAACCCAAGCAATAAGGTAAAAAAATAATAAAAAACACTAACTAATAAGCCTCCTAATAAGCTATAAAAAAAATAACAATTACTACACTAAACTTAAAATGAAACAGTCCAGGGAGCCTACTTTGACTTAATTTAAGCTACCTAAGGATGACTTGAAGGTCTGAAGAATCTAGGGCTTAATAAAGGGGCATATGGCTTTCTAGAAAGCAAAAGACACATAAACTATGATCACAAATAAAGCCAAGAAAAATGGGTTTGAAAACAATCTTTTGCACCAGTGCAAATTTACTAAAAAAGGGCTTAACTATATGAGCTTAAAATAGAGCTGTCAAATACAAGCAAATTGAAAAACTTAAGTATTTAAAACAGATGAAAAAGGGCTTTATGAAAAGCTATATTCAAAATTCCATTTTCTAAACAAAGTAATACATGCTGAATTTTTTTCTTATTGAAAAAGAGCTTTTCTTATACTAAAAGATTTACACAAAAAATCTTTTTGGCAGTTTTGACTAGGCAAACAAATGACTCAGACACATTTAAAAACTTGGTTTAGACTTCTCAATGACACACCTTTAAGCTAAAACTCAAATTAAACAAGAGCTTATCCAAATAAGCTCTTGTACCTTAAAGAACACTTATAAAAACTTGAAAAACAGTTTTTGGACTAAAAAACTTTGGAAAAAACAGACTCCAAAGTCTAATAACATTAAGCCAAAGTTGGACAATTGACACCAACCCATAACCTTCCCATTTCTACCCATTTTGGGCTTAACCCAAACACCCCTTAATATTTTAAAAAATGAATTTTAAAACTTAAAAAGACTAAATTAAGCTCAAACTTTTGAAGTCAACTATCAAATATGCAATAATAAGCACTAAAAAGTAAAAATCAAAAAGAAATAAGCATTTTCATAAGCTAATAAGCAAAAAGTAAAAAAATAAGCTATCTAGGCAGTTTATACTTAAGACTTGGACAATAGCATAAAAGCATTAATAATCATAAATAGGACATAAACAAGTAAGAAAAACAAGAATAAGCTAAGAATAAGCAAAAATAAGTTGTTGCTACAGTAACTTTTAAGCTAAAATTTAAAAAGAAGTATACCTTGATCCTTGCTCAAAACAGGATTACGTGAACCTAAATAAGCTTTAAAACCTACCCAAGCTTATAAATAAGCTAAACTAAGCAACCAATGAGCCATCCAAGTTTGCTCATTCATCCATTTGCTTTATCAAACAGTAGCTTTTTTCTTTTGAATTTTAAGGTATCTTGTATCAAAGTTTGGAAAACAGATTATAGAGTGCTTATATAAAAGCTTAAAGGAAACATAAGTTAACTTGGAAACTTTAAAACTCAAATTAAAACACAAGCCGAATTTTTCATTAATCTTTTAAAAGACAGTTACAAGAAAAGTAAAAACTAAGTTAAAAACTAGGACTAAGTACTACAACTACATAAACTAAAAACTAACTCTGCCACAATGGCTTACAAAAGCTTTTATAGCCAAATAATCTAGGGTTTGGTCTCTCTTCTTAACTTCACTTGTGTGCTTCTTTGTAGACACAAAACAGCCCTTTGTGTTTGTTGTGTGTGTAAACACAAGTCAATCCTGGCCCTTGGTTTTGAGTAGTGCCCACTCAAACTATATCAACCTTTGATCGAATTGTGGGAATTAGGATTGCCACCGTGGACAAGGACCATGTGGGGGGGGGGGGGGGTTTATGAAGGTGATAGGTTTGGAGGGATGTGGGGAGTCAACGAGGTTTGATATTGACAGGATGTGGGGTTTAGGGTTTGGCGAGAAATGTTGATGAAGATAAACAGTACTTTAAACACGGTTGTGGGTTTGTCACAAATGGTCCCTCAAGGTTATAGATGTCCTTGCAAATTTCGTCCTTGTGGTGTATGATAGTTTGGAAACTTGGCAAAAACACCCCCCGATTGTTATAAAGGTTCTTGCATTCATGGTCCTTGTGAGTTACATCTTTGGAGGGTTGGCAGAAATAACCCTTGTGGTATCTCTTTGGTGAAATGGCAGTTTAAGCCCTTGCAAGTATTTTCTTCTTTTCCTTCATTAAATAAGTTAGGGACTTGGCAATTTTGGCCCCTAAACTTATTTTTCTTCACTTTTTGACTTTGGATTTGTCGGGGTTGACTTTGGTTGACTTTTTCAGACTTGGGCTTTGTCTTGACTTTGTCTTTTCCACGCTTTTCCATTCCGTGTCCGGTTTTGTCGTTTTGGCTTCGTTTTTCGTCCTTTTCTTAGATATCCGTTCCTGCACAACACAATTAGCAAAACAAGCATATTTTTGGCATTTTAAGTCCGTTTTTGGTTATTTTAACTTGTTTTTAAAGGTAAAAGGTGTTGGCTATAGACTCTATATGTGCACAGTTGGTTATTTTGGTTATATCGGAGGATTGGAGCGGATCTACCACCTTTTCAATATCAACGATCTAGGAATGTGATAAGCCGATAGAAATGTGTTGATCTCCGTGAGAAATGATAACAGAACAATCTTTTGTAGTGTATCTGAAGTGGGCACCTAATTTCTTTTTAAGAGGGTTGTGCATTGTACATCAACTGAGGTTTTTTTCCATGATGATTGTCTTCGATATCAGAATATCTTTGTGATTACCGATAGATTATACATTGAACCGGTTTTCTGCCTTAAGGTTTTTGGAGGGTTTCTTTCTTTTCACCCTTGTCCTACAATTCTTTTTCAGGTCATTCAACCCCTATGTTAACTAACGCGTCCTCTTAATCTCCTTGTTGGGATTGTTTTTCCGGTGATAAACTCTTGCCTTGGTTTACATTGTTCCCTTTCTCACTTTACTCCCTTTGTTTCAATTCATACCTGGACTTCTAACTCTTTCTAGTGAAGGAGGGAAGGGGGGGGGTAAAGTTCCTGGGTAGATCCCTCCGGTTCTGGCAGGATCATGGAACATAAATTCCTAACCTTAATCGCCTTATAACCCCGTACGAGACAACAGTTGGTCGGTCTTTGGTATATCCATTGTAGCCATAAAACCATTGAAAAAATCTGTTCAACATGTTCGAGAAGTTCATTTATTAACCATTGAGAGTTTTCTGTATCACCAAATCTCCACCCTACAAATATGCATCATATTATGAAAAGAGTTTTGCACATGCGAGGTTTAGGAACGCTTATAGATTGAAGATCGTTATCTATTATTAATCCGTATTGATTTCACATTTAATCACTATTTTCCCCCTCAAAAATTGCATTATGTGTTTAACAATTTTTGACAATTAGTGAATTAAAAACAAGTTAATGTCCGGAATTCACATGAGCCTAACAAAGTTTGGGGAGAACAGGTGTGCATGCAGAATGAATCATATTATTATACTCCCCCTCAATTATAGAATAGATTGAAAACTTGGAGTGGGAGTTTGTTGAGCACATAATTTTGTATAGATTTTGAATTTTCTTTTGAGAATTTCTTGAAAAATTGAGCTCAACAGGATAGAAAATTTGTGAGATATATCTGATAAACATCATTTTCCTAAAAACTTCTCTCGAGCTTTAAACTTTGAATGTTTTATGACTTTGCGCAAGACCGAGAAGATATGACTTCCCGTTGTTTAGGATAATGTACCATTATATGAACATTTTCTTTTTCTTTGGAGACCGAGTCACTAAGCTGACATTTACTAGAAGACGTAGAGAAAAATGAAATGACTTGTTTTGAAAGCATTTGAAACACGCCTCGCTCGAACTTCATTTATTCACCTATGTTAATATTAATCAACATTTCTAGGTGCGCAAATGTTATCGATTGTCGAGAGCCATGTCGGAGAAGATTATTTTTGTATTTTTGAAATTTTTGATTTTGTATTTTGCTTTTATAGGTTTATATTTTTGTATTTTCTTTTTCTTGGTTTTATATTTTTGTATTTTCTTTTTTAAAATATTTATAATCAAAGAAAGAGAAAGATCAAAAATTTTTACAGTCAATGTTGCCAATTAGCAAAGATAGTTGTTGCTAGAGTTGATGTTGTATTGAAGTTGATTCTTGTTGTTGTTGTCCTTTATCGGATTGCGTGCATCAGCAGTATTGAAGAGTAGTAACAGCGAAAGATTTTGAAACAACTTGGTTTTCTCCATTTGAATAATTCGTTCGTACAAATGACTGAATAGACTTACCAACTCTATCTCTGACGTCATGACTATCAAATTGCTGAAGTGAAAACACAAGAAGATTTCTCTTCTTTTTAAGGTGTATAGCGCACTGAAGATATACACTCCCCTTTTCTTTGAGACCAGGTTGCAATCTTGACATTTGATTACAAGCATTGACATTCGAGCTTAACAAACATTGAATGTTCGATAGTAGCTCTATATATTATAGACGATAAGATTTCTCTTTCGTTGTCTGGATAAGAGCATCTGATGCGTACATTTTCCTTTTATTTGAAGTTCGGTTGTTATCTGTCATTTATAACAACCTTGACTTGAGCTAATCAACTTTGAATGTTTGATTCTTGCTCAAGACCGAAAAGATTTCTCTTTTCGTTATTAAGGATAATGCACTGAGCAAGCGTACATTTTCTTTCTTTGTAGTAAGGGTTATTTATTTCTGTCTTGTAATAATTAAACCATTGACTCTTGAGCTAACAAATTTGAATGTTTTGATACATAGCTCAAGTCAGATAACGGATTTCTCTTTTCGTTGTTAAGGACTAAATGCACTGTAATGCGTAAACATTTTTCTTTTCTTTGAAGATCAGGTTGTTATCTGTCAATTTAATAGCAAAACCATTGACTAAAACTCATCATAGTGGTCACATTCATGTCTCCATGATCTTTCTTTGTCTTATCAGGTCTATTACTCGGATAGTAATTGATTTAGCAGAGTATCTAACCATTTCTGGACAACAGGACATAGAGAAAGTTTGAACTTGGAAAACCTTTTTGTTGAGTTGGTTCCCTGGGGTTTGAAGTATATGCTATTATCACTTTAGAGCAGTCAGATTGACTCTCAGATTCACTGGATTCAATTATTTTTCTTTTAAGGTTAAAAATTCTTCCATTGGGTGACCACCTAAGGCAAAGATAGATCTTGGTTTACTAGGCTTAGGTGAAGCAATCTTTTTTGGACCTACTTTCTTTGGTTTCGACCTGAACCTTATGTTTCTTTTGATTTGACTTTTCGAAACATTAGCACTTTGGTTTTTCTCTTCTAGATTTCATGCCTTTCACTTACGACGCACACACTCATCTTGATTTGCACGAGGGTATATTAGTCATTGCTTACATGTCTGCACAATAATAACCTCAGATTTTTCATTTCGAATATCAAGCTTAATGTTATTACATTCAGATGACGTATGGTTCAGATAGTTAGAAGACTGTAAACTCCTATGGTTTTCTTCTATTTTCTCTAACTTATTTGAGAGGCAACCACTCTTAGACTTAAAAGGGACCTTTTCACTCTTAGGATTTTCCAAGGTCTTTGGTCTTTCTGGGTCCTGTGAGTGCTTCTGATGTCTTTAGGTGAGAACTCCTATGAGTTTTGGGAATTTTCATCTTGTCTTTGTGATGACATGAGGTTGTGAAACATTGATTGGTTTTGTCCTAACACTTGTTTTTTACATGTTTGTTAGGCCACAAGTTGTCTACCATAGTTGGCTTTTTAAAAGGATTTGATCTAAAAGATTCCTGGAAGCAATCACTCTTCATTGTTCACCCAGTTGATTCTCGAGAGCGAAAGGAACGAGGTTGAAGTGTTGGATTTGACAATGTATTCGTTCACCAACCTGGGAAAAGCCCCGTAGTGTTATGTAGAGGAGTTATAGCATACAGTTGGGGTCTAGACTGAAGAAGGTGGGTTTTCCCAAGATTGATTGCTTTGCTAAATTTGTATTCGCTCTCGTAAATTTGGTGGTGTCCTTTTATCAGAAACCTTATCAAACAAACTAAGCTCTCAAATCTTAGCATTTCATAGATTGTGTCAGTTAATTTTTTCTTGAAGGGTCAATTATAGCTTTGGTTTGAGTTCCGTGTCGATATTGATAGTGTCAAACTGGGTTTTTGTTTGTTGTCTTAGATGAGCAATTTCTTTTTCATTAATTTCGAACCTGAAAACTCTAATTCTACATTCTAATTTTCTTGTTTTTTGAGACATTGGTTTTTCTAGGGTTATTTGATACACATTGAGTATCCTTACTTTACCCTTTTGATCTCCCAAATGATGCTTGCATCCGTTGTCGATCTTTTGTTGATGTCATTATTAAGCTTCATATCGATACAAAATTTTGTCTATTTTTTTTGCATTCTTCACACATTTTTGTACCAATCATTCCCAAAGTTTGATATTCATTCTCCTTTTTAATGATTATAATTTTCAAATCGTTCTTTCGTACATTCAAGCTCAGTTTGGAGATTTGATGAATCTACAACAGATGGATTTTGCACAATAGCCATAATATCTTGACTGACAACTGCTCTCAAGAGACGCTCAATTTCCAATTCCAATGCCTTGTGCTTAGCAAGAGATTCATCAGCTTTTTTGCAAGAGATTTAAAATTCTTGAACAATTTGGCTGCTTCTTCATAAATTGTATTTCAAAATTTTTGAAATCTAGTGCCACTTGTTGATGATAGTGTTTTTCATGACCTGACTTCATATCACTCATGGAATATAAATAAAAAAAAAAAAAACATATCGGAGAAAAAAAAAAAAAGAAACTAACTGAACTGAAAATATAAAAATAAAAAATCAAATATGAATACACTTTTTAGTAAAAAAAAACATATCATTGGTCTTCCAGAAAAAAAAAAAAAAAAAAAAAAAAAATAATAAAATAAAAAAAAATAAAAATAAAAAAAAAAAAAAACAAAAAAAAAAAAAAAAAAAAAAAAAAAAAAAACTACCTCCTCGCTTTGCCGAATCCCTCTATGAAAAAAAAAATTTCTTCTTTTAAAATTTTGTGAACTCCTGATGAGCAATGGACGACCAATTTGTGTGTATCTAAAGTACATTCCATGTTTGACAAACACGTTTGAAGAGTCACAATGGTGCTTTTTACATCATTTAGAAATTTTCGGCAACACTTGGAGTAGTAGTCATCCAAATAATTCTTCATTTGGTATTAAATCGATTTTGAAACAGTGCCATTTTGGAAGTATTTACAATGTACACCTCTCTTTGTGACTTGGCCGTTTGAGAAAAAAAACCCCCGAAAGAAGATTTAATCTTTGTATAGTTTGCCGGTTTTATTTCTTTGTTCATTTGTTTATTTTTTTGGAGACTATCTTGAGCAAGCAGCAGTGTATCTTCCGTATACTATGCACATACAGGAGGATATTTGCTTTTATAGTTTTCTCTTTGCCATTATACAAACTCTGTTGTTTTCGCTGAGCTTGCTTGAGTTAAATAAGGATTTTGATAACCCATTAGCCCTATTTTTGTTCGGTTGTGGGTTAACCGAGTCTGGTTAGGTTGAAAAGCATGATGCATCGTTTGAATCGATTAGACCCGTTTTTTAACAAAATATTATCTAATTCCTTTACTTAGTCTCTAGTTGAATTTGGTTAATCATGAAGAGTGTCTTCGCGTATTTTGTAATCAGTCTGCAACGTTTTCTTTTCTCAAGAAGAGATTGTAACTGTTGATTTTTTCCGTGTTAAAGCTCGGTTTACTTAAATTTGAAATTTCCTCATTCAAAGTCGTTATTTGTTTACCGGAACTTAAATGAATAGCATTTATCTTTTTAGTAAGACATTGTTCTTGATAAACCGACTTTTGATAACATCTTTCAAGTTTGTCATATTTTTCTTGACTAATTCAAAACACTTTCTTGATTTTTATATCTAGCAAAGCTTTAGTGGTCAATCAAACATTTGTTTCTTTTCATTTGACGATTGACCGAGTTGACCTTTTCAACTTCAAGGGCCAAATTATTATATAATGATTCAAAGTAAGCACGTGTTTCCTCAACAGTTGCAGGATGTTGATCTACTGTTCCCCCCTCTTGTTCCACACTCGAGATATCAGAAATAACATTACTGTCATTCTGTTGTACTTGGTGTGGTTCAGGAATGGTTTCGGTGTATTCTCAGTTTCTGCTTCCTCTTAGTAAAATTTATTAATTATCTCATTATCAGAGCAGTTTATAGTTGTGTACCTCAGATGATTCAGTCTGTATCATAGTCAGGTGCTTTGTCAGGTACTGAGAGTACACGATGATCGCGCGATGCTTGCTGCACATTTTGCCATCAAAATGCAGTTTGCATTGACTTCCTTAATCTCTTCAAGATATGCTTGCAGCAACCATCAAATCAAACTCTTCCGCTTGGAGTTAGATTCACTGCTTCTTCCTTTGAGCTATCAACAAACTGAGTCTTGAGAAGATAAGCAACATCCATTCTTCCTTGGTCTGACTTTACAGTTCCTAGCAAGATGACCCAATCCTCTGCCAGTTGTAACACTTTTCTGATTACCATGATTCACAGTCGCTTTACCCCTAAAGCCAGAGCTGCTACAACATTTCCATTTCCCATTTTGATTCTGATTAGTAATTCCTGGCCCCCACAACAACAATTTGCCCATTCTGTGATTTCCAACATTCTGAACACCAACAGCTTTAAACAACCTGATTCCGACGTTCTGTACTGCATTATTCCCATTTTGATAACATAACTTTTTCACATGCTTCTTTCTAAAACTGTTTCCCACCGATTAGCTCCAAACCTTCCGCAATTATCTGTCGTGACCCATATTCATACACGTTGTGCCAATCTGCTATTACGGAGGGTTTGATGAATTCTCTGGTTGTTGTGGTTGGTGTAGATTAGTTTTAGTATTGAATGCCTTAGCCATTTAGTACGAGTGTCATGTTGTATTGCGGTTGTAGGGATCTGTAATTCTTCGGGATTTGGCATGGTTTGTTGATGTAGTTAGGTTGATTGTGGTTGTGGGTTATAGTTGTTGGTGATGGGTTGTGGTTATTTGCATGTAGGTAACTGGTGATGGTTGATCTGGTTTGTGAAACACTGGTTTGTTGAAAGGATTTTTGGAATTTGCCATGGAGTGCTAGCGGATCATGTGTTTTTGCAAGTGTTCAGCTTTTGATCAATCAACCTCCTTTTGATTGTACTTCAAGAAATCATTACAATGAGTGTAATCTGTGTATCGCAAGTCCTTCGTTTGTATGTACAATAGATAAAATGTCGACTCCATTCTGGTTGTAAGGTGTTTTAGGACTTGAGATTATTGAAATCTTTTCAGGAAAAGTGTTTGTTTCTCTTAAAATCTTTCATCAATTTGAGTAACGGGCGAGAGTCTGACTCAATCGATTCCTCATCAGTAGAAGGTAAACCTTTACCATTCATTTAAAACAACTTAGCCTTCTTTTCTTGAATTACTTTTTTGAACCTTTTCAATCATTTGTTGCTACAACGTCAATCTTTGTTTCCTAAGAAGAGTTTCACAACTATCAACAGTGCATAGATGTCTCAGGAAGACCGAGAAAGTCCTGGTCTGTATAGCTTGTTGCCCTAAAAATATGGAGACTAATCCGGGAATTACATTTATCATTTATAGTCGGTCGGGTTAGTTAGCGAGTCGATATCAGGACTATATTACGTCCTCCATTCTTCTTTGGGAGGGGTAGGGAGTTCACATTGTAAAGTGTGAGTGTGTGTGGGGTTTCCTTTGTCTCTATTAAACACACTAACATACACAAAACACTCCGCCTTCTTCTTTTTTCTATCTCTTCTCTGTTCTCTCTTTTCGCTCTATAAATGTCGGTAACACCTTTTTCACTTACTTCTATAAGATTAACAGAAAATTAGGAAGAATGTTTGAGAGAGAATCTAGAGAGAGAAAGTTAGAGATGAAGAAAAAAAAAAAATCAATTGGAATTGGATGATTACTTGAAAATGTTACAAATGAACCAACCAACTCACCTTTCCTTGGTAGGTTATTTATAGGCTTGCATGCCTTTAGTAATTCTAGGGCCTGGGTCGGTTTTTCTTGGCTTTCGCCCGATACACGGTGACCGATTAGTTGACAATTAGAGCCATGTACAAGTCACTAGCCTGATTTACAAAGTTATATTAATTTCTATGACCGAGACCTTATATAATTATGAAAGAAACTTCCATTGTTCGACTCAATATTTTGACGGCTTAACAATCCTCCCCCGATGTGAGTTCATTATCGCTCACTCCTTCGTGAGATCATTGAGATTGCTTTTGTCGTGGAGCCTCTTGTGATTTTTGTCTCTTGTCAGGTTGTAGGTTGTTTCCTTCATTGCTCTGTGACCTTTGATCTTTAGCCTTTGTCATTGTCTTTTGATTTGTTTTTCTGCAGGATCTTTAAATCTTTATCCTTTTTGTCTTGATCGTCCTTGCTGCTTGCGATCTTGTGTCTTGACCCACCCCCCAACATGCTCATTCTATGCATCATCTTTCCAAAGCTTGCTTACATGCTCCTTGATAGACTTGATATCTTTGAGGAAGATTTAAATTCAGAGTTTGTGCAGAAGGACTTTGTCATTTATTTCTTTGAGCTTTCATGATTCTTGAATCTTGGGGGGGGGGGATGCTTATTGGTTGTCTTTGTTGTTTGAGCTTTGTGCATGTGGTAATGAATCGCTTTATTTAGGCTGGAAATTTTGGTGGGAGCCCTCGCACCATTTCTCCATCTTTATGTATCTGAAAATATAAAACAGTTAGCTATAAAGCAGGTGGAGAAGTTTATGGGCTTGTCATTCGTCCTGGATTGTGGTTAGATTTACCTACCGGTTCTGTCGTTTTTTGTAGGTCCTCATTAGGACCGTTTTACAGTATAAATATTGTACCTGTGATCAGGTGGATTCAAAGAATCTCCTTGACAGGGTTTCCAGCTCAAGAGTTGGTCTTATAACAAAGATGTATTAGATTTGCCTTATGCTTGCTAGTTCTCATTACGGAACGTCTTTAAACAGACAACTCGGTAAATTAAGAGTGTATTCAGATAGTTACTATCTTTCTGATTATGTCGTCAATTCATTTACTGGACCTTTATCGATATCCAGTTGACACAAGCTTATTCATATAGAATCTCGCAAGTCACCTACCCGCCAGCTTGCTGTTTTGATGATGACACTGGAAGGTTTTCCATTCGTCATTATGAATACTTAAAAATCATTCACTCTGATTGTATTGGCAGATTCACAAGGAAAATGCGTTAGGACTCTTGTCACAGCTCTGTGAACTTAAGATGGTTCAACAAGTTTTGTCATGAAATGTCGTCCTAATGAGATTTATTGGATGATCTCTTGGCTCTAGACTCGATTAGTGCTGATTTTAGTTTTAGTAATCGGAGGCTTTTTTGGAGTAGACTGCCACCTATTCAATATTAACTAACTCGGAGTGAGAAAGTCAATAGAATTAAGTCGTGTGTTTATCACGTGGACAAATGAGACAAGTTTCTTTTGAGAGATACCCGAATGGCTGGAAGGTACGCGCGCTTTGCATAAATGGGTCCATGATGTCTTTATTCAATGTCAGCTTTCATCATTGCTGATTCTGTCTAGATATGTATTGACCAGTTTCTGCCTTTAGTTGTGTGGAGGGATCTCGTTCTTTACACACTGTATACTTTATTTATGTTTAATTCTTCAACCCTTCATATGTTATAATCCTTGTGCATGCTTACTACATTGGTTCCTGTATAGGTTAAGACAATGAAATCAAGCTGGAATACAAGTTTTCAAGGGTCCAAGAGAAATCAAATGACATCTTCAGCTTTGGCTTGTTACGGGACCCTTCCCCCCCCACACACCCCGAAGTTTTTGATCATTATCGCGTATATGTAGTGTCTTAAGTGTTTAACAGATTATGTTCAAAGTACAGTATCTCACATAATAAGTTTAGTTATACGACATAGAGTAGTGCTTTGGAAGACTTTATTTGTGTTGTATTTGTACCTGATAGGAACATTGTAAGTAATTCCGTATGTCCGCATATTGGGGAAAGATTGTTAGCCCTAAAATATGGTGACTAATCCGGAATTACATTTATTATTTATAGTCGTGTCGGGTTAGTTTAGCTAGTCGATGTCAGGACTATAAATTACTCTTCCTACTTCCATGGAGGGGTAGGACCGTCAATTGTAAAGTGTTGCGTGTGTGTGTGGTTCTGTTTTCTCTATTTAACCACAAAACATACACACACAATCTCCTCCTTTTCTGTTTTCTATCTCTTCTCTTTTATATCTTTTCTCTCTAATAATATGGCTCAATTTCTTTTCCATTTTACCAAGCCTCCGGATCTTATGTTTTAAGGGTGAATCGTGATAACAAGCTTGATCATCTGCTTCCATCTGTTTAATTTCTGCTACTGTAAGTTCATCATCTGTTTGTTCATGAAACGTTTCAGGAACAGGTACTTCACGATTTGCATCACCTGGTTAGGAATCATTCTGTGACATAAGGACCATTCAATTGGAGTTGTAGATTCACCTTGCCATTTGGTCTACTCTTAGCATACCGAAGAAGACGTGATGACCATGGAACATAGTTCTCTTTGTTAAGCATAGGAGGGCGGTTTTCAGACCGGCTGCATAAATATCTTGTTGAGTCGACATTGCAAAAAAAATGATGTGAAATGATAAACAAGGATCTTTAGTGGGTAAAGTGATTTGTTGTCTGTGGTGGGGAAAACTATTTCACGGGATTTTACAAATCTATGATTTAAACCGTGAAAAGAAGTGGAATCTTTTACGGGCATAATTTTACAAATGCAAGAAAAACACCTAATTTTTTTTAAAACAAAATTTTTACTAGATGGTTCTCACGCTAGTTTCTGGTCCTACATAGATCGGTTCTTGCAAAATTCGGTCTCGAATCGCTAGATCGGTCCACGCTAGATCGATTGTCGCTAAGTTACGATCTGTGGCTAGTTCGATCGACGCTTAGTTCGATTCCTCATTGATCGGTTCTTCGCAAAATTCGGTTATCTTTTGGCAACGCCCCTAAGATCGGTCGACGCTCGTTCGATCGACGCTAGTTCGATCCTTCGCTCGTTCGATCGACGCTAGTTCGATCCACGCTAGTTCGGTCCTTCGCTCGTTCGATCGACGCTAGTTCGATCGTGGCTAGTTCGGTACAAACACACCACTCGTTCGATCCCAAAAGTGATTTTTAGTTCGATGATTGCTTGTTCGATCCAAACACACGCTCGTTCGATCCAAACAAAACGTCACTCGTTCGATCGTCGCAAGATCGAGCCTCACTCGTTCGATCAACTAGATTGTTTCACAAGTGAGTACACTCGATCGGTTCTCACGACAAAGCAACACGTTCGGTCCAAAAAAATTTTGCTTCTTTCCGTCCTTGCGATTTGCACAGCAACCAAAAGAACCACAAAATAGACACTTTTGAAACCAAGTAACTACAAGCACTAAACCACGATTAAACCACACCGAAATACCCAAAACGAAACCAAAAGAAAACAACAAAAAAACAACACCCAACGAATGATAAGCTAAAAAAATTACCACAACCAAATCACAACACCCAACCTTGGCTCTTGATACCACTTGTTAGGATATCATTTCATCACCTCAAACACAAAAATAAGAAAAATAGATTTTAGAGAGAAAGTAAAAAAGAAAGAAAAATGGTTACTTGTTCCACAAAAGAAAAATGAGAAGCAACACCCTCTCCACACTTGGAGAGGGCTTTAAATAGCTACAAGGATGGACTATTCTTGTAGGCTTTGTGTTGGGCCGGTTCATAGAACAAATGGGCTTGAGCCCGACAACTAGGCCCAACTAGCTTAACTAAACTCCCGAAAACTACGTTTTCCTATACAAGGCTCGGGATTGTTTAATGACCATCACTTTACTAAATATCACGGCTAACATTGTAATTACACAATCTCACTATATTGAGAAAATACTCAAGAAATTCAATCGTGAATATTGTTCTCCGATGAGTACTCCCATGGATCCGGTAGAAAAGCTTATGCCAAATACAGGTAAACCTGTGGATTAGCTCGAATACTCAAGAGCCATTGGCTGTTTGATGTATGTTATGACGAGCACTAGACCTGATATTGCTTATGCAGTTGGTAGATTGAGCAGGTTTACTAGTGATCCTGGTAGACATCATTGGCATGCAATAACAAGGGTATTTAAGTACTTAAAAGGTACTATGAATTATGGTTTATCATATGTTGGATATCCTTCGGTGTTAGAAGGATATTCAGATGTTAGCTGGATAAATCATGTTGAAGATTTATCTTCTACTAGTGGATGGGTGTTTTTGCTTGGGGGAGGTACCATTTCATGGGCTTCTAAGAAGCAAACATGCATCACTAGTTCTACTATGGAGTCTGAGTTTGTAGCATTGGCTGCTGCTGGTAAAGAAGCAGAATGGCTAAGAAACTTGATACATGAGATTCTGATTTGGCCAAAACTAATAGCACCGATTTCTATCCATTGTGATAGTGCTACCACATTGGCTAAAGCATATAGTCAAATATATAATGGTAAGTCTAGACACTTGGGTGTAATACATAGTATGATTAGAGAGCTAATCATGAATGGTGTGATATCTATTGAGTTTGTTCGGTCACAACATAATCTAGCTGACCACTTGACAAAGGCGTTAGCTAGAAACTTAGTGATTAAGTCAGTGATAGGGATGGGATTAAAGTCCATCTAGATCTACTACCTATGAGATACTCAATTCCCTTCTAATACAACGTTAGAAGCTGAATTCAATGTGGAAAGCTCATAGTTAGAGATTGGAACACGTGTGTTTATCTTCCTGAGGTATGTGTTCAGACCTACAAGTGATGGTTAGGGTAAAAAATTTCTTCTTAATGGTTCTTTTGAAAAATTGCAATGCAGGTGCAAGACTAAAAGGACCACCTATGTGAGCATGAAGTTTTGCCGCTTCAAGAAGCTTAAACTTGGCTTCCTATATGTTCATTAATGGATAAAGACACATGGCTTGTAATAGTGTCAAGTATGAACAATAGAATGTTGTAGAAACTTATGTGTATAGTATCTTCAGGTAATCAAATAAGTTGATGGGTTCAATCTTTACGACACCCCGATTCTCGAATATTTGGAACGTGTATTATACTAAGATGAAAATTCAATCGCAAGACATTTTCATTTATGCATTTGTTTGTTTCGTTATGTTTGTTTCATATACTTTGTATATATTATTATATAGATTTTAGTAAATCAAGGATTACACTAAAATGGGAGAGATTTGTTGGTGATTTTAGTGTCATCAACTATTTTAGGTAATGACGATTTACTAGAGATCGATAAGATTTCATATTCGGCTTGGATACGAGTTATAGAAGTGTGGAGTGCACACTCGTTGAGCTAATAAAAACTCGACCATGACAGAAAAGCGGGGGTCAAGGGGGCAGCGCTCCTTGCAGGGTCAAGGGGCAGAGCCCTTTGCTGGGGTCCCGCTGCCAGGTCATTAAGCATGATTAATCATGCATGTTGGTGAAAAGTCGTGATTGTTGGGAAATTAACCAACTTTAACCGACTTTAACTGCCATAACTGTTTTGTTATATAACAGAACATATCTGGTCTCATTTAACATACGAAAGATCATACAATTCCTCTCTGTTCTTGCTTTAATCTCTAGTACCTAGAATTAAAGTGTTCTTCTTGAATTATCCTCGTAAAGATTTCGTGATACCCCAGGCACACTTTGGGTCGAAATACTTTATACGAAAAGTGAACCAACACGATTCAAGCAAGATATCCAAGATTATCATCACACACCGTATATCGGTTTCTAATACAAAATGCATTTATTTGAGTTGAAAATTTTCAAAGTTTATATCATTGACAGAAACCAGGATAGAAACATTAGACAATACATATGTTAGGTTTTCTATTCCCTAACTAGATTAACACACAGCGGAAATAATAATTAATCTAGGGCTAGAAGGGAACTAAACCCTAAAGGATCTAAACCTAATTAACTAAAAGCAACTTAAAAGAAAATAAATAAATAAATAAATAAAAGGAAAATACTAACCTTTGAGAAAATCAAATTTCTCACACGCGGACCACCTTGGTCGAACTTGGAGGCGAGTACTAAAACGAGAGTACCTCTAATGGCTCACACCCACGAACCAAGAGAAACTATTATTCGAACTCCTAGGGTACCGTCAACACGAAAGACTCTTACAAGGAGTAAGAAATAGATAGTTAGAATTGAATGATGAAGACCTAGGCATGCCACTCTATTTATATCCAAAAGGAGGGGGTTGGGTTGTCTCCTTGGGGTCCAAAACCAAAAGTGGTTACGCCGTAACCTATTCTTCGAAACCTTTTCTCTTTTACGGTTCACTGAGGGTGACCCAAAAAGGACTCTACTTTTGACAATAGTCTTACCAATTAGTTATGAACTTAGACACTAATTCCAACAGTCTCCCACTTGGACAATTCATCAACTATAATTGGTCTAAGCCTATCCCGGTCAACTAAGCAGAGAGTGTCATCCAATGCAACTGCTAAACTCTAAATCATTTTAGAGTCAACCCTTAGATAAGCGATCAACTATTCCTTTGTTCTACTGATATCGTGTGAACCTGAGACATGGATTTTAATCAATCTTTAGGTTCAACATTATGTTTCTCGATTTCTGATTATTTGACTATTTGGGACTACTGAATCGAACCCATCAATTTAGTCCCAGCTAGGCCTAGCACATTTAAGTCAACATTTAATCATCGAGTGCCCCATTGATATCGCTTTCCCTTAGAGGAGAAAGGAACAAATAAACTTTGAAAACATAGAACTAGTCAACAAATCATGTCATACCTAGAGTATCCTTTATAACCGGCATTTACGCATAGCGTTTGAACAAACTAAAGTATAACAGACTTGAAAAACTAGAATCTCGATGAATCTCCATTTTAAGAATAGAAGACATTATCATCTTAGAATTACTTGTGATTTTAATCCATGAAGTAATCTCTCTAAGTGCGGGTTTCTCCTATACTTAACTCCCATTAAGTACTCATGAGTGTTGCAGCATTCTCTATGCTATGTCTAATCTCCATAGACAATCTACTAACACTCCATGATAGTCTTAAATCAATACTTACTTCCTTATAGCATGAACGACTGAGGAGGTTTAAGTAAACTAAGTACTCAGGAAGTGGTTTCTAAACATGCAAAAATGAAATACGATGACAATTAATAGTAAATGGTAGAACACTTTCATATAAATAAATCACCATTATTTAATCACCAAATCTATTATAATATCAATCATTGTTTATAATGTTTCGAATTCAAACTAACAACTAAAACTTTATTTTATCTTTCAATCCTATGCTCCAAGCATGTTCGTCGTGTTTGGAATTAGCCAATGCCTTTGTGAATGGATCAACTGGATTATCATCTGATCGTACATCTTTCACAATCGCGTGCCCTTCTGCTACTTTGCTTCGAACAAAATGGTATTTTCTGTCAATATGCTTTGACTTTCCGTGATCTTTGGGTTCTTTAGTCAAGGCGACTGGACTCTCATTATCATAGAATATTTCAATGGGGTCTTGTACTGTTGGAACAACTCCAAGATCTCCAATGAAATTCTTCATCCAGATAGCTTCCTTTGAAGCCTCACAAGCTGCAATATACTCAGACTCGCATGTGGAGTCTGCCACTGTATCTTGCTTTGAACTTTTCCATGTCTCCGCTCCCCCATTTAGTAAGAATACCCAACCAGACTGTGACTTACTATCATCTTTGTCTGTTTGCCAACTTGTATCACAATAACTAGTCACTCTTAGTTCCTTTTCTCCACCATAAACCAAGAACCTGTCTTTAGTATTTCTTAAATACTTAAGAATGTTCTTTACAGCTGTCTAATGACCTTCGCCAGGATTCTGCTGATGTCGACTCACCATGCTCAAAGCAAAGGAGACATCAGGCCTTGTACACGTCATGGCATACATGATCGATCCTATAGCCGAAGCATATAGGACTCGACTTATTTTGTCCAGTTCATCATCATTTTTCGGACATAGATCACTGCTAATCTTTATGCCATGATGTAAGGGTAGAATCCCTTTCTTAGAATTCTCCATATTGAATCTTTTCAAAATTTTATCTAAGTACGTGTCCTGACTAAGTCCTATAAGATGTCTTGTCCTATCTCTATAAATCTTTATACCAAGGACATATGTTGCATCTCCCAAATCTTTCATAGCGAAACATTTCCCCAACCATTCTTTTACACTTTGTAACGTTGGGATATCATTTCCTATGAGTAGTATATCATCCATATATAATACCAGGAAGACTACAACACTCCCACTGACTTTGATATATATACAGGACTCATCTTGGCTTCTAGAAAATCCAAATTGTGTGACTTTCTCATGGAAGCATAGATTCCAACTACGAGAAGCCTGTTTAAGTCCATAAATGGCCTTTTAAAGCTTGCACACTCTTTTAGGATACTTTTCATTTTCAAAACCTTTTGGTTGTGCCATAAACACATCTTCTGTCAGTTTTCCGTTAAGGAAAGCGGTCTTGACATCTATCTGCCATATTTCATAATCATAAAATGCAGCTATGGCAAGCATTATCCTAATTGACTTTATTTTAGCTACTAGTGAGAAGGTTTCCTCATAATCAATCCTGTGGGTTTGAGTATAACCCTTCGCAACCAACCTAGCTTTATAAGTGTGTACATTCCCATCCATGCATGTCTTCTTTTTGAAGATCCACTTACATCCCACTATCTTAAGACCGGGTGTAGTGTCAACCAAATTCCAAACTTGGTTGTCATACATAGACTGGATCTCGCTTTTCATAGCTTCCTTCCATTTAGCAGCCTCAGGGCATGCCATCGCTTCCTTGTAGTTAGCAGGCTCATTCAAATCAATTAGTGTACTATCACTAATCTTGTCCTCTTCAATATGGAAACCATAGTAGAACTGAGGATCCTGAGAAGGCTTGCTTACTCTACTACTTGTTTTGCGAATGGGTAAGGATATATCATTAGGTTCAACAGGTGTCACCACCTCTTGTTGAGTGTCAATGTTTACTATAGGTTCTTCATCGGCAGACTCTAAAATTTCTTCAAGGTCTATTTTACTCCCACTGTCCTCTTTAGATATCATTTCTCTCTCAAGGAATGTTCCTCTTCGAGCTACAAACACCACATTATCCTTGGGTCTATACAACAAATATCCAAATGACTCTTCCGGATAACCAACAAAAAGACACTTTTCATATCTGGCTTCTAGTTTGTCTTGAGCTTCTCGTCTAACAAAAACCTAACAACCCTAGATTTTGATGTGCCCAAGAGAAGGACGTTTTCCCTTCCACATCTCAAAAGATATCTTCGAAACCTTCTTAGTGGGTACAAGATTTAAGATATGGACGGCTGTTTCTAATGCGTAACCCCATAAACTTATTGGAAGTGTTGCTCGATACATCATAGATCGAACCATGTCTAACAAGGTTCTATTTCTCCTCTCAGCAACACCATTCAGTTGTGGGGTTCTATGAGGAGATAATTGTGAAACTATACCACAGTTTTTAAGATGATCGAAAAACTTGATACTAATGTACTCTCCTCCCCTATCGGATTGGAGCACCTTTATCTTTCTGCCCAGTTGGTTCTCTACTTTGTTTTGATACCTTTTGAACATTTCAAAAGTACCCGACTTATGTTTAATCAGATAAACAAATCCATATCTACTAAAATCATCAGTAAACGTAATGTAGTAGCGTTTTCCATCTTTTGTGGTTGATCGAAATGGTCCACACACATCTGTATGTACCAAGTCCAATAGTCCTTCACCTCTTTCACACGTTCTTGTGAATGGTGATTTAGTCATCTTGCCCAATAAGCAAGGCTCGCATACATCATCCGATTTAAAGTCGAATGATTCCAACACTCCATCCTTTTGGAGTTAGGCGATGCGTTTCTTGTTTATGTGCCCAAGACGAGAATGCCATAATTTCGATTTATCAAGCTCATTAGATTAACCAACATTTAAAATCACATTTCTATTATCAATACATTTAATAGTTTCATATATGCCTTTGCAAGGAGAAGATTTAAACACAAAACAACCATTTGAATAAACCAAAATATCTCCATTCTCATTGTCAAATGAAAATTGATAACCATCCTTAAACAAAGCATAAAATGAAATAATGTTTGTTGTCATTTCTGACGAATAACAGCAATTATTTATATTTATCCCAACTCTAGATTTTCGCATGAGCTCGTACTTTCTAATCTTTGTCACAGTTGTGATTTTTCTGTTTCCCATGACTAAGTTGAGCTCTCCATGCTTTAACTTCCTACTTTTCTTTAGACCCTACAATACAGTGTAACACCCCCAAATTGGGTCGCAGCGGAATATGAGTATCCGGGAGCGTTACATTTCAGATCAATAGCACAAGATATGAGAACGACCTCTAAAAGAGTCGTTTAAAATACGATACATTGGATTTATTGAAATTGTTTAATACAAAGCACAACGGCTTAAATTGTTCAACACTTGATAACAAAGATTTTAGATCATAACAATATCTCATCATGTAATGACTCCAAATCTTTAATGCATGACTCCCAAAAGACTATCCCAATGTATCCTTAGCACCTCGTGCCTCATTGACCTGAGAAAAACATGCTTAAAACGTCAACATAAAGTTGGTGAATTCATAGGTTTATGTAAAATGTAATGTAGGACCGTAAGATTTTCAAGTGTATGATAATGCAACAGATGCAAACATCACAAAATGTAATTACGTTTCCCTAAGCTCATGACACCGAAGCTCGACATGTATGAATGCAATATAAATATTGCCACATTGCCCGTGATGATGTTCTAACCCGCAACATCCGTATCCGACATGGTATACATCCGTTGGTTCACTCCGTGACACCAGTGAGAGCTACTCACCCGGATGGGGATGTCAACCCCAAATAGATCTATTTATAACATTCGCGCTCACACAAAGTAATTGACAGTTCATGATAATGGGCTCTGAGGGTTATCGCTACTTAGGCAAACACGTAATCATGATAAAATGTACACTTACGTCCAATTTGTAAAACAAAGCATGTTTCTCACCCCAAAAGTTGTAAATCATTGATATAGTAAAACATGGGGCTATGAACTCACCTTAGCAGGTGTAGTGAATGAAATAAATCAAGTGAGTGAATCGACAAGCGAAGTCCGAATGCAACCTAATTAAACATAGGTCGTATGAATACTATGCACTTTAAATAACCAATGCCATACATAATTCTATATAGTTACATCACCACCTAAGAGCGAACTAAACAAACAATTAGAAAGTAGTTGTTAATGGGGTGGAAACGAGCTCGAGACTAAATTTGAGATCATTTAATAATTGAGTTTAAGTCCGAAATGAATATACAAAGCTCGACTAGGCTCGCGAGCCTAGACGAGTTATTGCAAATGAGCTCATAACAAATAAACTAGATCTAGATAAAGTAGCTTGAACAAGTAAACTCAAGAAGTCAAGCTTTATTTTTATAAGCGCATTGATAACCATCCTTAAACAAAGCATGAAATCAAATAATGTTTCTTGTCATTTCTGATGAATAACAATAATTATTTAAATTTATCCTAACTCCAAATTTCAGCATGAGCTCCTACTTTCCAATCTTTGTCACATGTGTGATTTTCCTGTTTCCCATGACTAAGTTGAGCTCTCCATGCTTCAACTTCCTACTTTCCTTTAGACCCTGCAATACAGTGCAAATGTGAGTACTACACCCTGTATCCAAGACCCACAAATCAGAAGTTGTAGTATTGTGGAGTTCGATCATGAACATACCTGAGTGCCCACCCTTTTCGACCTTTCCGTCTTTGAGATCCTTTCAGGTACTTCGGGCAGCTACGCTTCCAATGCCCCTTTGTGTTGCAGTAGAAGCATACTGCTTCCTTTGGATCACCTGTAGGTGCAATATCAGAATCAACCTTTCTCTTAGACCCACGATCGGACTTTTCTTGTGTGGCCTTTCCTTTCTAGTTGTAATGAGAAGTCTTTCTTTTCTTTGCATTGTGACCAACATTCAACACAGGAGCTGCTGAAGTATAGGGCACATTACTTTTCTTGATCCCTTGTTCAGCGGTTTACAATAAGCTATGGAGTTCCATTATTGAGGTCTCTTTCCCGTTCATTTGATACGATAGCACAAACTGATTGTAATCAGCTGGCAGACCTGATACGATTATGTTGATAGAAAGCTCAGCATCGAACACCATATTCAGAGATTCCAACCTGTCAAAGTACCCTTTCATCTCTAAGGCGAAAGCACATATAGAGGCTCTAGGTTTCGGTTTGCAAGCCATGAGAGATTTCACAACATCAAGGCGTTCCTTGCTTGCCTTTGCCTGAAACATCTCTTTCAGCTGTTGGTTCATTTCATAAGCCCAAGTGTTCTCAAAAGTCTTTTGTAGTTCAGGGCTCATGGATGTTGCCATGATGCATGAAACTTTGTTTGCATCATCATAGTGCTTTTGGTGAGCTTCAATCTCTTTTTGGGTTGAATCATTATCAATTATGGGAATTTGCTCATCGAGAACATACTCTTTGTTCTCGTACCTTAGGGTAAACCTAAGGTTTCGCATCTAGTCCATATAATTTAGACCAGTGAGTCTTTCCCTCCCAAGAACTGAGAGTAAAGAGAAGCTTGAGTTGGGTGAGGGATTGGGAGCTGGAGTATTGACACCATTTTTAGAATAAAATAATTTTAGTTAGCATGAATATTCCTTAATTAATTACCCAATTTTAAATTAAGGCTAGGATCCATATTTTAGATTTGTTTATGAAGAGGGTTGCCGTAATCACATCACAAATTTATTTTAGGTAGACAATGTCTTTGTCAATTTCATACTCTATAAAATTCCTAGTTCTTTTGAGATTCATTGATTCTGATCAATGGCATGTTAATCTCGGATATGCTTATCTACTATTTATGACTGGGTTGCCGAGGATCATGAATAAGATGGTGAATTTAACCATGCAAAACCCACGTGGTACCCGACTCGAGTCAGCCCGAGAATCGCGAGTCCCACATCACCTTTCACTTATGTTCTCTTATTAATGTGCCGGTAAACCACACGCGCTTCATTAACAGCCCATATGATAGATGTGCGGTTTTCATGGGTTAGCATACAATTCACATTTTTTGTATATCTAAAACGGGAATTTTGTTTTAGTACTTTTATATTAAAACTTTTAATATAGACATCATCCTATCAAAAGTTCTCGGTAGCTCCATTGAACGCACAAAGAAGCGGATAAGCAGGTCAGCGTGAAGCATATTAAAAACCCGACTTCTTTAAGGAGGCATAACGACCCGCCTTAAACTTCTCTTATAGTTTGTTCACTATGAGTGTGCCGATTTACCAATTGACTAACGATGTATTTAGTTTTAATGATACATATATAATATAGCAATTATAATATGTATAAGGTTTCTTTTAAACAGTTTTAAAGTTCAGCTTCTATTTTAAATATTTTAAAATTTCAGGGGTATATTTAAACATTTCAAAATATAAGGTTCTAAAATATAAATTCATATTAACATTCTATGATCACAAGACAATAACATAATATTCAATTATTTATTCTTATCACATGTTAATAATCTACTATTTAAGTGCTAATAGAATTAGGTTAATGCTCTGATACCACTGATAGGTTTTCTATTCCCTAACTAGATTAACACGCAACGGAAGTAATAATTAATCTAGGGCTAGAAGGGAACTAAACCCTAAAGGATTTAAACCTAATTAGCTAAAAGCAACTTAAAAGAAAATAAATTAATAAATAAATAAATAAAAGGAAAATATTAACCTTTGAGAAAATCGAATTTCTCACACGCATACCACCTTGGTAGAACTTAGAGGGGAGTACCCAAACGAGAGTACCTCTAATGGCTCACACCCACGAACCAAGAGAAACTATTATTCGAACTCCTAGGGTCCCGTCAATACGAAAGACTCTTACAAGGAGTAAGAAATAGATAGTTAGAATTGAATGATGAAGACCTAGGCATGCCCCTCTATTTATATCCAAAAGGAGGGGGTTGGGTTGTCTCCTTGGGGCGATGTGGGACATCCCCCAAAAACATCTCGCGCCTTGTTACGGCGTAACACCGAAAGTGGTTACGCCGTAACCTATTCTTCGAAACCTTTTCTCTTTTACGGTTCACTGAGGGCGACCCAAAAAGGACTCTATTTTTGACGATAGTCTTACCAATTAGTTATGAACTTGGACATTAATTCCAACAAGTAGAACTATTCTAAAACCTAAAGGTGTAACTTTATTTTCACTTTTTGAATTAGACATAGTTATACTTTATCCTTATTGTTAGTTAAAAGTAAAAAAAGTTAAATACAAATAAAAATAATTAATGCACTACTCGAAACTATCTAAAAAATATATCAGGTAAAGTTATACTTCCTCATTAAAACCTTGACAATGACAACATCTCAATATTACGTGAATCTAGATTTCATTCGAACAAACTAATTTTTTTGCACCTATTAGTTTATTGCTACATTAATATAGAGATCTTGACAAAAAAGGTAGTGAGGGCCACTACTCCCAAATACCTTTTCTCTTTGTTTTATCTTTGGATCGAGCTTTCGGTCCTTCTTTTCTTATGTCGTGTCACTGTAATGGTGATCTCTCTGACATATCGTGGTCCAAGGCAATTAGACTAGCTGAGGGTTTGATAAAGTATGTCAACTTAAAAATTACTCTTGGAACATGCATGTCTAAAAGTTTTGCTAGAAATTTTGTCTTCTATCCCATGAAAGGAAATGGTGTTGCTAATGAATGGACGTTTATATCCATTATAACAAGTCACGTCGAATGGAAGTCATAATATAGGGGCAAATGCATGCATCTTTGCCTTTTTTATATGCCACAACATCAATATTGTAAAATATTTTTTGTTTAAAGAAAATATTGTTTAATATTTTAACATATTATATCTTTCTAAGGGCATCTCCAATCCATTATATCATTTTGAGTTTAATACATTGTTACATCACTGCTATGGCAACATATCATCAATTAATATAAAACACCCACAATACACTAAACTTTACATGATTTAATGAATTTCCACAAGGCAACATATTGGGAATTCACCCAAATAGCCTTTATGTGTGTGTTTATCGACTTGTCACACTGACTTGTCGACCTCCCTATGTAAAACCCTTTGTTGCACTCAATGTCAGTGCAAGATACCCCTAGATTACCTTGTTAAGCCAATCCTTGTTTAAACCCTATATGTTTCGTTACACCATTTCACCTTAGCCTACCCTGTAGTCTTTATTATCTATGTGTTGAAATCTCTGGCTACTTAAGTCTATAGTTTGGGGAAATAGGTTTGGAAATTTTATGCATTCGTGAAAGACATATCATTAATGATCTATTAAGACCCCCATGTATCATCACTTTCGATATAGTTCATCTCAAGTGGGGGGATGTATTTATTGTATCAAATGTTGTAGGGGCAATAATAAAAAGACATTAACTCCTGTAGCATTTGCATGTTCAAAAGAAAAGATGGTGCAACTATAAGCCATCTATGTGCTAAAAAATATAAAGATGGTGAAACTATAAGCCATCTTAATGATTATGAAGAATGGAGCTAGTAGCCCATTATTGAAGATCAGATTTTTGGACTTAGATACTTGGACATTATCCGGTTATGACAACCTTAGTGTATTTAGACTATTTGTTTTGTGTTTTTATTTAACAACAATTAGAATCCCATGTCTTTATCCTACCCTATATCATTCTCCAGTCTAAACCATTGGTTTTGCTCGAATGAGGGATTTGATTGCAATCATGTATGTCTATTCCATCGTTATGGATGTGTATATGTGATTTTGTCGCCCTTGTTGGTGTAACGCTTTTGGGTAAGGATTGCAGGATAATTCACCTTGTTAAACCTGTTTGTCACCCATGCTGCCTTTGAGACTGTTTAGACCCTAATTCTAGTTGGTGGAGATTTATGTGCCTTCCAAGCTTATGATAGAATACATGCTATGATTGTGCAATTGAGTGAGCACCCGGAAATGAAACACTTAGATTAGTCATGAGAGTTGAGTGTTTTCGATCCCTTTTTCGTGAGGTGTTCGGCTTTGATGTTTTCTAACATAAGTAACTTATAAATTCCTTTCTCCGAGTCAAATTGGGGAAATATTTTTATGAATTATTCTAACAGTTCTACTTGAGGGAAAGTAGAAGTCAAGTGGGGGGATATCTGATAACATCAAATAATTAATACTTTTATATATCAAATTCTCGCGTTTATTGCCTCACTTTATATCATTTTTATATGAATTCGGTACTTAATTCATTTATTTGGCGAATTCAGGTAATTAGAGGCGTTGGAACGGAAAAGATGCGGAAAAACGGCAAAATGAAGAAAATACGACAAAAACCGCATTATGGAAGATATTACGGCGTAACGTCCCACAGGAGTTACGCCGTAATCAATTATTAATTACGAAGATTTGGTGTTGGCGAGGCATTACGGCGTAACGTCCCGCAAGAGTTACGCCGTAAAATATTTATTGCTGAAGATAATTATACTGATTAAGGGTTACGGCGTAACGTGACGATTAAATTACGTTGTAACCAAGTTTATTACTATAAGAATGAATGCTGCGTCAGAAGGTTTACGGCATAACTTGGTCGATGCTGTTACACCGTAATAATGACTCAGACCAAGGACTATATGTGCACAAATACTATGAAGTTTCAAGAATTAATTACAAGTAATAAAGAACTTCAGGGACCAAACTTGCCAAAGGACCAAAGATCATATTTAGTATAAATATGATATCAAATTGATATCAGGAGACATTGGTTCCTGTGTGGTTTTGCCGAAAAGAAAGAAAAGAAGAATAATATTGTTCGCAACAGTAGGGTATAGGGCAAACCCTTCGGGGTTTGCCATGGCGTTCAACTAGGGGATCTAGAGCACTGGTCTAGTATAATTTGTAATTATACTTCAATTTTCTGTGGTCAATTTAATTCAGTTATTTTGACTTATTGGATCCAGCAATATGATTATTAATGTTATGATTATTTATTATGCTTTATTAATTGTTCATTTGCATTTAATTAATTAATTATCCTTGTGATTATTAATTTATGACCTTATTGTTTTAGTTGCACCTTTATTAATTTATGTAGTATGTTTTGAAATCCTTAAACTCCCTGCTAGGTTTTTGATATGAATTCCCTAAAGAAAATTCACTTTCAAAAATATATATAATATAATATATAATACGTATATTTAACCGGGAAATATGATCACCCGGGTCGTTTCCCCAACGACTAGTGCAATTGAAACCTCGTTTAAGCTCGGATTATGATTTGAATGGGGAACAAATTTTGATTTGTTGAACTACTAAAAAGATAAAAATAAACAAGTTCTAACAATTAAGCAAAAAGATAATTAATGGAAACTCAAAAATTTAACTAAAAACGCGAAACGGGACACTAAAACTAAGGCCAATAACCTAAATTCTACAAAATCAAAACTAATTTAAAATTTTCTTTTTAAATGTATTTTAATTGACTAAAAACGAAGTTTAAAAAAAACTAGAACGAAAACGGAGTTAAAACGAGAGATAAAAATTAAAACCGAGAACGGGAACGAAACCCGTTCTTTAAAAAGTGAATTTTTGCAAATTAAACCCTACGAAAGTGAAACTAATTTTCCTACAAACTTTATATTAAAAGAAAATTTTATAAAAAAGATTTTTATTTTTCTGATTAATTTTCTATTTTTTATGATTTTTTAAAGTTTTAAAAGAAAATAAAAGATTAAAAATACTAAACTTATAGTAAAAATTCTAGAAAAAATACAGAAAATAGCTTATGCTATAAGAAACCTAGGGAAAATAAGCTCAAAGTTGTAGCTTATAAAATAAGCCACGAATTAAGCTTAACAGCTTATTTGGCTTAAGAGGCTAAAACTAGTATAAAACTTAAATGTTGCATTATACTAACAGAAAAGTTCCAAGGGCAAGCGGAAAGTGTGTGTGTGAAAAAGGTTGCATATAAGAGGGAGGTCGTGGGTTCGAGGCAGGCAAACCCTAACTTTTTGGACTTTTTATTTTTTAACTTTTATGAAAAACTAAATATTGGGACTTAAAGAGGACACAAATCTAAACAACTTTAATAAAAGGGACATTAGCTGAAACTAACTAATAAGCTCAAAAACAGCTTATCAAAAAGCTGTGACAGAAAGTGGGGTTTTACCCTTGATTTTACTAAAAAGCTTGTAACAAGCTCATTTTAAGCTCAAAATGAAAAAGGAAAAGTGTTCTAGACAGCTTATGAGTTGCTTAATCTAAAAATGAAAAGAAATCAAAGCTAGAAACACTGAAAGGCCACTAAAATTGATGATTAAAAATGCTAAAATAAGAAAGGATACTTGAAAGCTCAAAATCAAATTAAGCTATTAAGCTTAATAAGCTCTGACAGAAGTTCAGCTTATGCAAAGTAGTTAAGCAACTATAAAGCTAGGATTCTAAATTCTAAAACCTATTCCTATAAGCTAGAATTTTAAACTTAGAAGCTAAAAAATTCTAATACTACTGTTTTTGGTATTTTGGTTTTCCTAGTTGAATTTTTGACAGCAAAGTAAGCTAGGAAAATAAGCTAGAAAATAAAATTTAAGACTTAATATATATTAAGCTATAACTAATCTAAATCCTATTTTAACCTTAGAAGCTAAATCCTATGAATTCCTAGCTTGAACTTAAGCCAAAAGTGACAGTAGGAACACCTTAGTTCCTACTAATGCACTTTACATAAGTGCAAAACAATAGTGCAGGTTACCTAAGAAGGATAAACCTGCACTACTTACACTTATTGAGTGTGTATGAACACACTTAACTCACTAGCAAAAGCTCAAATAGCTAAAATCAAACTTAAGCTATCAAATCCTAAGCTAAAAACTTCCCTGGTGCTGACACTATGAAAATAAGCTCTAATCTTTTCATTTTCAAAATCTAACTTATAAAAACTCTTTAACTATTAATTTTAAATGAAATTTAAACTGACTCAATGAAAAACTAAAGCTCACTTTGAATATTTGTGGTCAAAGAAGCTTATTCCAAACACCCCTTTAAAGTGATGACAGGTTTGAGTTAAAGCTTAAATTGAAAATCTAATTAACAAGTATTAACTACCAGATAAAAACTAGCTTCTAACTAACTTATTAAACATAAACTAACTATTAAAAAACTTAAACAGAGATCTAATTAACTAATCTAACTAATTTTTTAGGATTTTTAAGTTTTATGACAATATTTTAAAAAAAACTATAATCTACTTTATTTAAACTAAAACAGATGATTATAAAGCAAAATAAGATTAAGCTAAGCACAATTAAGCAATTAGAAATTAAAATAAGCACAATCAATAAGCTATTAAGCAGATAAGCAAAATCTAAATTTAGAAAACTTAGTTCAAAAGGAAAATAAGGGAAACTTACATAATCCTCTAGCTAAACAAGAGGAACCAAATTTGGCAGCTACAAGCTCCCTAGCTTATTAATAAGCTAGGGTATAAGTCCATGGGATCTCTTCCAAATTAAGATCCCCTTCCAAAAAGCTCATAAATCCACAAGTTAAAGGTAAATATCTGTTAAGCTGATTTAAGGTTTAGATATGATTAATACTGAATTAAATAAGCTCTATTTCAGCTTATAGACTGAAAGAGCTTAATATGAGCTTATTAGCTTATTAGTAACAGTAGCTTAATAATTGAGAGTTTAAATGAGAGCTTAAAAGTGAGATTTAAAGAGCTTTAAACTGAATTTCATTAATAAAAGAAACTGATTACATTACTTAAAAAGGAGATTACAAAACATTTAAGGAAAATTACATTAAAAAAATACGAAATTAAGCTAAACTAAAAGCTACTAAAAAAACAAGATGCTTGTATGTGTGAGGTGAGAGCCTATTTATAGTGCCAAGCTGAAGCTTCTAGGAGTTTGAGTCATTCTCCCGCTCTTCTAAATCACCACCTTCCATTTATCCAATCATTTGAGAATGATTTGTAGCCGTTTGATCAACCTTGGGATTCACATGGATTGCCAAGCTGGCAATCCATGATGTGACGTTTGTGTTAGTTTGCTGAGTGAAACCAATGCAAAATCCTCATTCCATTGTGGTTTCTCACTTCCCACGTGGTCTTCTAAGATTTAGTGAGCCAATGAGGGCTCACTTATGACGTTTTTACTCTGCCAATGTGTACTTAATCCCACGAATTGTCCTTCTTAACCTTCAATTTCTATTTGCCTCTTGATGTAAATGGAGGGTGAATTGGGGAAGACGAATGAACAGTAATTGTTCATTCGAGCTCTTTTTTAACTGCTTGGGTAAAAATCAGTTGAACTTTGGAGTGTTGGCAAGTTCAGTCCTTGTCTTTGATAAGTAAAGAATTAAGTGTAAATGACACCTTTGAAAATGGCAGGAATGGTCCTTGTGTTTTAAAGAAAAGGAATTGGACTTTTATTTTGGGCTTTTGTCTTTTTATGGTTGACCTTTGTTGACCATCTTTGACTGAGGGTTTGACTTTTCCTGGCTTTGCTTCCGGCTTTTGTTCACTCTTTGTACTCTTCTGATTCTTGTGTCCGTGCTTGCCCATTTTGGACTGTTTTCCTTATGATTTTTGATATATACCGTACCTGCATACACAAACACAAATACAACATATTTTTGCCATTTTTGTCTGTTTGGGTTGAATGGGTTATTTTTAGGTAAAACGATATGTGTATTTTACACTATCAAAATTCCCCCAAACTAAACGATGCAGTCCTCACGCAATATACATGCTTTATAACCAAAGCCTCGAAACTTCCCCAAACTAAACCCTTTTAAAATAGCAAAGATTTTATTGAGAGAGTGTAAGAGATCACAAGTATTAAACTCCCATTTCCCATTTTCAAAGATTTTTCTCTTTTTATGATTTTCTTGATAATTAACTACCTAACTACAACTTATTTGTGTTGACATAATGTATTGTTTTCATTACCTCATTGGTAACTTTAAGGATCATAGAATAAAAAGCATAATTAAGTGTCTAAAAGATAACTTCATCATCCCCGATTTTTCACTTTTCCCATGCTAAGCTTAAAAATAAGATCGCCCTGAGAGTACGAGCCTAAATTGCTAAGACTAACTTATAATTTCAACTTTAAGTCCGCTTCCGACATAAATCATATATTTAGGTGTGTGTGTTCAAATTAATTTAAACCATTAAATCCACATATTTAGATAGTTGAAATCCGACCAAGCTTTACACATGGGCCTTTTGGGCTAATATGTTAATCACTTAGCAAGATCACATCTCAAAGCAAACAAAAACCTCCTTAGCTAGACAGCTAGATCACTTGTCCCATGAATGACTTTCTTCTCTAGCAATCCCACCATCATCGGGTAAGTGCTAAGGCTTTTGACACCCCATCCGGAGAATACTAATCGAAACGCATGAACTTCCGATGAAAAAGCCTTGTAGACTTTTGCAAACCTTAGTTCAAAAGAATACCTTGGTTTTAGAAAGAAACTTTTTACGATTATTTCTAAACTTTGTAACATTAGTATTTTCTATTCTCATGATTAAGGCTAGATTTGGTGATCTCTTTCTTTTGACGACACATCGGCCACGCTTCGACAAACTTGTGTAGCTTAGTATGATACCAACCTAAATATACATCCTCCCACCCTTTCTTTCGAGTCACATTGAGAGCGAACCGACAAATGCCCTGTACTATTTATTGCGATGTAGTTGTATATTAATTATTAACACTAAGGATTTATAACTTGCATCTTTTATTCACCAACTACACTTTTTATAGAAGTTTTTTTATTTTTTTTTTTATATTTATTTTTTTTATTTTTTTAGGGTGGGGTACTAGATTTAATTAACCACATGATTTGTGCAAATAGAAAAATTTCGTGTAAAAAAAACAATTTTTTGAGTTATAAACTCGAACTAAAATTCTTATTTATAATTATTACTATATCAACGATAAAGCCTTTTCTTGAATAGGTTAGATTAGACTTTAAAGAGTAAAACTTCTAGTTTGTAAAAATTAATGAGAACACGTAAAGTAATCATTGTAAGAACTCCGGAAGATAACAACAAGTTTATTCTTATAAGCCTTTAAGTTTTCCAAATAAACTTTGTTTAGCATCCTAATTCGTAAACAACACTATCATCTCTTATTCTTTGCAATTTAAAATCTCTAATAAAGAAATTTGCAAATACTTAGCCTATATAAAATCCAACTCGGCATATTTAAAATCTACTTGAGATTAGCACAAGTTTTCTTTTACTAATGAATTCAAGTCTAGCATGTTTAAAGTCTACATAAGACTAGCACAAACTATCATCATTAATTGTTAAGGGAGAAAGCTAGAACTCTACACGTACGATCGGGTCAAAAATTACTTCTTATTCTTACCAACAGAAAACCTACATTCGTGTCTTAACACTTATTTTTTTTTATATTTATGACTAAAAAATTTAAAATTTTTGCTATTTTTGTGGGAAAACGGGTACGTGAGAACAAAACAATAAGCAGGTAACATCAAATCGATAGATTCCCTTCCCCAAACTAAAACGAAACATTGTCCTCAATGTTTAAAGTCAGGTTTCTACGTAAATCTAAGCGGTTTATGAATTATGCAAAGATAAACGTTAATCGATAATGATGAAATGATATGGATCTCCCCAAACTAATTTCACACAAAGGATGAGAAGCTCGAGTGAAACGGGATACAACACCAGACACGAGAGTCTTTAAAAATTATTGGGTTAATCCTGCAAAAATCACAACAAACAACAAACAACATCGAGAAATCGGAAAGAGTACAAGCCTCTCTCAACACAACACATTAGTTAAGAAAATAAAAAGAAAATAGAAAAAGATAAGCATGGGGTGAACTCCCACGAAGCGGCTTGTTTTTGTTAACCGAGTCGCAAGCTCGACTCGATCTTCAAATTAATTTGTCCTTGGAGAGAGCAAATGAAATACCACCGGCTTTAAGCGAAGATGCCAGGGTCAAAAACAAAATTCTCACTCTTAAAGGAGAAAATCAAAGGTGATTCCTCGGTGTAAGTAAAGAATGGAAGAAAAGTCCAAATTATAAATGTGAAGGAATCGACATCTTCAACATTTAAAGGTAACACCGTTTCACTTAGGTAAAAATCTTCATTAGGTTTAACAAAAGCATTTTTAGAGCCAAAATGGGCGTAAATCTCATGCAAACATTGGGTGGTTCCGGAGGAGGACGAGGAAATGACAGATCGAAATGAAATGATTCAAACTCGGGAAGCTCCAAAAGAGGTTCATTTGAATTATCAATGCTAAGCAACCCTTCCTGATCGGGCTCAATCTAAAAAAGAAACGAATCGTACTCGGGAAAAGAGTAATTAGCATGAGTAGTGGTGTTTCCACTTCTCGTCTCTTCCGTATGATCGCTAAAAGTCTCGAATTCGGGTAAAGAATTATCCAAATGAGAAAAAGAAGAATCAGACTCCTCAAAGATCGAATCACTATCCGCGACGGGGATAGGAAATGGAGAAGGAGACTCGAACACACGATCTGGAGTAGGGTTATCTTTCAAAGATTCGATTTTAGAAATAAGATGATGTACGTTTAATAATTTCTCACGAAGAATAACGTCTTGGATTTGAAAAATATCTTCTAAATCAAACTCTTTCTCATCATTCTCCTCTTCTAAGCTAACGTACTCGATATCCTCAAAATCATCGTCACCACTCGAAGTATCATCATTTGGATCAAAATTGGCTTTAACAATTCCCGGTGGAATTGGAGCAAGATGCTTAAGTTCACCGGCCAACTCCTCGAGAATAGGGTCGATCTTAGAAGAATGATTAATCGAAGTATCACGGCTAATCAAAGATTCCACAAGTTCGGACTCACGATTATCATCACAATTAGGCACATCACACGTATCGTCAGAAATTCCCTCAAACTCACTTAGGATTGGGACAAGGTTCTCAACACTAGACTTTATTTCTTCGTCCGATTCCGTTGCCGGAATAGTGTCGAGATGCTCATCCCCCATATTTAGAGAATTATCGGGTTCTTCGATCGGTAAGTCAGGTGTAATAGCTTTGGACGTAGAATTTCGAGCAATAATATCTCCTAAAAGAATAGAATCATCCTCGTCATCACAAGTAATAGAAAGCATGTAACGACAGGAAGCAGCATACTTTTCTTCTTCGTAAGCTTTCTCCTTTTTTCAAACTTCGCTTCCCTATATATTAAAATCTTGCTTAAGTTTTCGAATTGTAATCTCACAAACTCTCTCATATTCTCGCCTCGAAATCCATCAATCTTCTCGCCTCGAAATCTTTTAATACCCAAATCATTTATGATTTCTTTAATTTTGCGATCAACTAATTGCTGCTCATGCCTCATTTCCTCGATACTCATATTCTCTTTAGCCGTGTGTTCTTTTGTGATTCACTTTTTTTATTCCTTTAACATTCTTTGATCTCGTTTGAATTCTCAAGCTCTTCAAGAATTTTATCAAGGGCTTCTTGACAATAGACGGAGTCCTGCGGGGGTTGTGGGTGGTCAAAACCAGAATAATCATAACTCGGATTAGGTTCATAGTAAGTTTCATTGATCGGTTGACATTGATAATCATAGTGAGGACCCTCGCAATTTGCACAACAAAGATATTGTTGAGAATAACTCTGAGAATTTTGTGGAAAATAATTATCATTAAAGTTTTGATTGTAACACGGCTCCTGTTCATAGACAAACGGGAATTGTGGTGGACAATAATAACCATAATGAGCATTATTTCCACATAACTCACTCAAGTAAGTCTCAAACTGGAGTTGTGGAGGGTGGGCGAAAATACTTGAAAAATCATTGGAAGAATGAGGTTTGGAATTATAAATGAATGAATTCTCATTTTCATAATTGCATGTCGGGTGAACAATTGGCAAAGTATGGGGAGGTAGGTTAAAAACGTTAGGAGGATCATCAACAAGGTTAGGTTTTGAAACATGAGGTAATGAAAAGCATGACGGATCTAAACTTGGGAGAGTTTGTGGAATTTCATTAATGGTTTGAGTACACGGCTCCTGTTTAGAAATGATCGGATCTTTTGGTGGACAATTATAACCGAAATGAGCACCTTTACCACAAGATTTACAAATGCATTGTCGACAAAAAATTCCATCTAATGAATCACCGCACTCATAACAACAATTATGGTCAATTTGTGGAGGATCTTGCGAAGACTTTACACCGGGGTCTTGATTGACAACGAATGGCTCTCGAAGAGCATTAACAACGTTGGTATTGTCATCGGATGATTCGGAAGTATCTTGAAAGTCTTTGAAAATTCCATTTTCAACACAATACGCAAGCAAATCTTCATCGAATTTCTTTCGTAAAAATGCACATCCACGACAACTCGGACCATCAACTGGGGTTCCACATCTTGCACAACACGGAGAAGAGTCGGATTCGGAAACAAGGATCTTATCATTAAGACTCCCTATCGAACAACAATCTTTAGTGTACAAACTTCCACAAGTCGAGCATTCCTTGATAGCGTAAAGGGATTTTGAACGATGAGACGTCATAAGAATTAAACAATTTAGAGGATTAAGAAGAAGAATTAAATGGTTAAGAAGAAAAAGAAGATTATTTTTGAGTTTTTCGATTCTTTAAACAACATATATATTATTATTTTTTTTATCTTTTACTTATACTAAAAAGAAAAGGAAAATATTTTTTTTTACTTTTTATATTTTATGATTTTTTTTTAATTATAAAACAAGAATGAAACTTTCAAGGGCGAAAGGATCTTCCAACCAAATAAACTAAAATGAAGGAATCTTAAACACTAGTCCCCGGTAGCGGCGCCAAAAACTGATTGTGGTTTTACATACATATAAAATATATATAAAATATAATACTTTAAAAGAGTAATTAAGAAAATTAGCAAGTTACCCTCGGTAAAATTCACTCTTATAAATATATATAATATAATATATAATACGTATATTAAACCGGGCAAATATGATCACCCGAGTCGTTTCCCCAACGACTAGTGCAATTGAAACTTCGATTAAGCTTGGATTATGATTTAAATATGCAAATAAAAGATTTGATGATCTATATCTACCAAATAAAAGCAATAATAAAAATTTTGAATAATTAAAAGCAATTAAACAATTTAAAAAGGAAAACGGGAAACAAATAAAACGCGACAATTAAACAAGTAAATCAAAATTAAGTCCTAAAAATGCAAACTAATTTTCTAAACCTAGAATTAGACAAAAGAAATATTTAGGAAAAAGAAAATTTTTTTTTTTTTATTTTTGAAATTTTTATGAATTAAAATCTATTAAAAACTAATTAAATCCTACAAATATAAAAATATGAAAATAATTGAAATTATATTTTTATAAAATAAAATAAGTAAAAAGAAAATTTTAGAAAAAAGAATTACTATTTTTGGCTTTTTAGATTTTTAAATATGATTTTTTAAAGATTTAAACTAATTAAAAACTTAAAAATAATAAAAATAATAAAAATATTAATCCTAAAATTTTTATAAAAATTACACTATAAAAAGAAAAAGTGCAGAAATCTATAAAAATTAAAAGCCCTAATTTTTCACTTTTTAATAAAGCTTAATTAAATTAATTAAAAACTAACCTAATTTTTAATAAAAAAAATAAAAAGAAACGAATTAAAAACTTAACTAGGGTTTAAAAAAGGTACTAACAGTGCATTAATATAAGGACTAACGAAAGGGTTAAACCTCTAACAGACAAAGGATTAACTGAGTTATAACAAAGAAATTTAAAAATTACAAGAATAGTCCCTGAGGTCCCTCCCCGACAACAAACTAAGTCCTAAAATTAAGCTTAAAATAAGATGGGATTTAAAAAGTGCTTTTTAGCTAAAACTTAAAAGAGCAAAGTTGAAAAATAAGCTGGTGGGAACAAAATTAATAAAAGCATTAAGGGCTGAAACCCACTAATAAGCTCTATAAAAGCTTATTAATAAGCTGAAAACAGAAACAAGGGATTTATTACGGAAAGTTCCATAAACTTTGGAGCTAGGATATATCCTTTTCTCGAATCTTTATTGCAAGTCTATGAAGGGTATAGGCAAAAATTAGGTTTGGTCTTTTGAACAACGAAAGAAGGCTCCTCGATTGGTTCTTTGTTTTTGGTTTGTTTCTGGACCAATGGAGGTTGGATGTCTTCGGTGCTTGGTAACTCCGTATCCTTTGTCACCTCAGGTTCCTTTTCCACCACCGGTGGTGGAATTGGAGGTCCATCGTATGAAACACCACTACGAGTTGTAATTGCCTTGGCTTCGTTCCTATGGTTTGGAATGGTATTGCTAGGTAAAGAACTTGAACTTGAAGGTTGGTTGGTATTGCTTAAATCATCAAACTTGGTGCAAAGGCTTGTTAACAAACTTGTAACATTTGTCATTTGATTTTGCAAACCTTGATTTTGATTGTTTTGACGGTTTTGATTAAAGTTTCCTCCACGGTTTCAGTTGAAATTAGAATTGGTTCCTTGGTATCGGTTTTGGTTGGTTTGGACATTCGGTTGATTGAAACCCAGTGGTTTCATTTGATTTGCCAAATTGGAAGGTTGGTTTCTTTGGAGAAAATTACCAACGGCTGCGGTTTGTTGAAATTGTTGGATGTTGTCATGAAAAATGAGAAAATCATTTCCACCTCGAGTTAACGGACAAAGGTTAAAATTGTGATTTGAACCACAAGTGACACATACTTCCTCAACTACTTTGACGGGTGCAGGAGTAAGTAACAACTAAAGCTTTCATTTCATTCATCAATTTTGGTTCATTCTTGAATTGTATCTTATCCTCGAGTGATGCTGGCTATTCTGTTTGCATCATCGAAAGAATTATTAGAAGGTGAAGAATTAGAAAGAGAGCATCGTAACTCATCTTGAATCATTAGCACGACTGCTTGAGTATACGAACCTTTTGTCTTGCTTTCAATCTATAGCTAATCCTTCTTGAGTCATTTTGTCTAAGGAAATTTGCCCCACCCCTAACCCGCGGCGGAATCTAAGGCATTTGATAGTTAGAATTCAAAGATATGTAAAAAAGTATCGAGTGGTTGAAGTTCGAAAAGCCATGGTTGAGGGACAGTTACGAAGGCCAGTCCTTTAAAATGTTCCCATGCTTCATTGAAGGTTTCATTTGGTTTTTGGTAAAAAGTAATGATCTCATTCCGATAGTAAGTGGTTTTTGAAGGTGGGAAGTATTGGTTTATGAATTTTGAAACAAGGTCGTCCCATGTGAGAATTGATCTTGGTGGTTTCTTATCTAACCAATCTCGGGCTTCACAGTTATAGAGAGAAGGAAAGAGCAAAACTTAATCGAAGTGGTTCAGAACTTCGGGATGTCTAAACGTTGAAGTGACCTTGTTAAAAAATCGAAGGTGATTGTGAGGATCTTGTCTACCAGTAAATTTATTACTTTGCACAAGATTGATTAAAGGTTGTTTAAGCTCAAAATTGTTTGCATTAATCGGTGGGACAACTATAGCGTCTTCATATCCCTCGATGGGAGCTTGTAACATTTGGGCCATGGTTCGATTGTCGGCCATTGGAACAACGTTTTGATCGACAATTGGTTCTTCTAAATCAAAATTTTCAACAACCGGAAGAGTTTGTTGTTGACGACGTCTACGAGTTGCGAACGATCTTTAAGTGCGCATAAAAAGAAGAAAAAACTAACAATTAAAAAAACAAAACTTTAACACTAAGTTTTTAACTTTTTTTTTTTTAATTTTTTTTTAATTTTTTTTTAACAATGTAATTTTATGATTACACGCGAGAGACTTAAACCTAATATCAACTACTTCACGGTAGCTCTTTTTTTTTATTGAAAATTGCTTTTCAATGGTGAGCGTATTTCGTTGAGACACAAATGGCAAGTGTTAAATCTTTGATTACGATTTGGGAACAATTGCAAGTTCACCGGAAATTGAAATGACAATATCTCAATAGATTGTTTATTTTATTTTTTTATTTTTTAAAAGGACAATTTTTTTTTGTTTTTAATTTTTTCTTTTTTTTATCTTTTACTTATACTAGAAAGAAAAGAAAAATATATTTTTTACTTTTTATATTTTATAATTTTTTGGATTTTTGAATTTTTAAACAAGAATGAAACTTTCGAGGACGAAAGGATCTTCAAACCAAATCAACAAACACAAAACGTAGGAATCGTAAACACTAGTCCCCGGCAGCGGCGCAAAAAACTGATTGCAGTTTAATTTATACCTAAAATATATATAAATTTAATACTTTTAAAAGAGTTAATTAAGGGAGAAAATTACAAGTTACCCTTGATATATTCTACTCTCAAAAATATATATAATCTAATATAAAATGTATTATTAATTAAACCGGGTAAGTATGATCACCCGGGTCGTTATCCCCAATGACTAGTGCAATTGAAATCACGTTTTAGGTTCGGATCTTGACTTGAATGAAGCAAAGATATTTGATTTGAAAAGATATTAAAATAAAATTAAAATGAACAATTAAACAAATACGGAAACGCAACTATTGAGCAAATGGACTAAAATTTAACCCTAAACATGTAAACTAAAATTTCACTAAATAAAGAAAAAGTACAGAAAATTATTAAAAATAAAAGCTCCTAATTTTTATCTTTTTATAAATGTTTAATTAAACTAATTAAAAACCTATTCCTAAAAAATTGTAACCTAAGGTATATACTAACTGTGTAAAAACACTCAAAGTACTATCGGGGCTAACACCACTTAAGGGCAAGGATTAAACTAGGGAAACAAAGAAATGAGAAAAGTTACAAATTTACCCTGATAATTACCGCCGATCACAAATTAAGTCCAATTAGGCCGAATTAAGTTGAGATTGAAAAGTGATTATTATCAAAAACTCTAAAAGAGCATACGTTTGAGATTAAGCTATAATGAACAATTTTAATAAAAGACCCTTATTGAAATCAATAATAAGCTCAAAAAGAGCTTATCTCTAAGTTGTTTACAGAAAGTGAGGTTTTGAGCTTATTTTCACTTAAACAGCCATAAAATGCTCAAATAAAGCTCAAATCTAAAAAGGAAAAGTGATCTAGAAAGCTTATGATGTGCTTAATACTAAAAATGTAAAGAAATTTTAACCTAGAAGTGCTTTTAAACTCACTAAAATAAGCATGATTTACGCAAAACTCAGGAAATAAGAAGTAATTCTAAATCCAACTATGCTTAAAATTTATATTAAAAGATAAACTAAACTCTATAACTGCAGATAATTAATACTACTTATGATCTATCTATTTAAGCTATAAAATCTTAGACTATAAGTTAAATTAACTAATTAAAGTTCTAAAGATTCTATGAGTACTAATTTTTTGGTGGTTCAGACTTTTTTATGACTTTTGACAGCAAAATAAGCTAAGACAATAAGCTAGAACACAAAATTAAAGACTTAAACTAAATTAAGCTATATCTAATCTAAGAAGACTAAAACAATCCTAAATTAAATCTTCTAATTCCTAGCCTAAAATGAGGTTCAAACTTCAGCAGTACTTTCACTTGAAGGTACTGCTGATGCAATTGGACTTTTAAAGAACAAAATTAAGCTATGTAATAAGCTAGAAAATGTAAACTGAAACTAAATTTGTAATAAGCTATAACTAAACTAAGCCCTACCTAAATTTAAGAACCTAAATACCATGAGTTCCAAGCTAAAATCTAAGCTAGCAGTACTAACTGTGACAGCAGTACTTTCCTTTTGGTTAGTACTGTTGCACTTTTGAACAAGTGCAAATCACGATATGGGTTTCCTAAGGGAAATCCTGCACTAAATCACACTCAAATTGAGTGTATAAACACAATGGAAGCAAGATCTAAGCCTTGGAGGGCTTAGATCAACAATTGCACAAGTGAAATTGACTTTTAGAGGTCAAAGTACACTAAACCAAACACTCCTTTTAGACTATGACAGGTTTGAGAAAAACTCTTTAAGAGAAATCTAATGAACTAATACTAAATACCAGATAAAAAATAGTTAAAAACAAACTTAGCAATCTATGATTAAACAACTGAATAAGTAAAATTCTATGATCTTAACTAATTAAACTAATATTTTTGGATTTTATGAGTTTTTATGACAGAAATTAGTAAATAATGATCTATAACTATTTAAGCAAAAACAGATGAGGATATTTAACTAAATAGCACTAGAAGAGATATTTAAACACTAATAAGCAAAGAAAATAAGCAAATAAGCAATATTAAGCATATAAGCTATAACTAAGCAATTTAAGCTGAAATTAGAGAAGAATGAAAAGAGAAAATTTACTTGATATTTAGCTAAACCAAAAGGAACAAATATGGCGCTTCAAGTACCTAGTTATTATAAGCTAGGGGTATAAGTCTTGGCGATCTCCTTCCAAGTTAAGAGACCTTCTAAAATCTCTAATCCCAATAAGATCCATGTAAATAGATTAAACTTATTTAAGGTTTAAGTATGACTTATAATAGAATTCAATAAGCTCTATTTAAGCTTATAGACTGAAAGAGCTTAATATGAGCTTATTAGCTTATTGAGACAATTTGGCTTATTAAGAGAGCTTTTGAATAACAAGAAAAGAGAACTTATGAATGACTTAAACTAAATTTCATTAATAAAAGTTACTGCTTAAAAAGGAGATTACAAAACATTTAAGGAAAATTACATTAAAAAAATACGAAATTAAGCTAAACTAAAAGCTACTAAAAAACTCGATGCTTGTGTGTGTGAGGTGAGAGCCTATTTATAGTGCCAAGCTGAAGCTTCTAGGAGTTTGAGTCATTCCCCCGCTCCTCTAAATCACCACCTTCCATTTATCCAATCATTTGAGAATGATTTGTAGCCGTTTGATCAACCTTGGGATTCACATGGATTGCCAAGCTGGCAATCTATGATGTGACGTTTGTGTTAGTTTACTGAGTGAAACCAATGCAAAATCCTCATTCCATTGTTCTTTCTCACTTCCCACGTGGTCTTCTAAGATTTAGTAAGCCAATGAGGGCTCACTTATGACGTTTTTTTTCTGCCAATGTGTACTTAATCCCACGAATTGTCCTTCTTAACCTTCAATTTCTATTTGCCCCTTGATGTAAATGGAGGGTGAATTGGGGAAGACGAATGAACAGTAATTGTTCATTCACGCTCTTTTTTAACTGTTTGGGTAAAAATCAGTTGAACTTTGGAGTGTTGGCAAGTTCAGTCCTTGTCTTTGATAAGTAAAGAATTAAGTGTAAATGACAACTTTGAAAATGGCAGGAATGGTCCTTGTGTTTTAAAGAAAAGGAATTGGACTTTTATTTTGGGCTTTTGTCTTTTTATGGTTGACTTTTGTTGACCATCTTTGACTGAGGCTTAACTTTTCTGGCTTCGGCTTTGAATCTTTGGCTTTTTTTGTACTATTCTGATTCTCGTGTCCGTGCTTGCCCGTTTTTGACTGTTTTCTTGTGATTTTTGATATATCCGTACCTGCATACACAAAACATAAATACAAGCATATTTTTGCCATTTTGGTCTGTTTTGGGTTTAATTGGGTTATTTTAGGTACAAACGAATATGTGTATTTTACACTTATCAAAGACTTACAAAGTTGGAAGGTTTTTAGAAGGAAGAATGAGATTAGAACAACCCAAATGTTGTTTAATTAATACCCGGATGATACAAATGATCATACCTTCAATGAATCTTCAAGTGTTTTTGATCAAAGATGAAAAATTATGAATATATGTGTGTGTCTTGGGTGGTTCAAACAAAAGAAGGCAAGAAGAAGAGAGAAAACCAAATTTTTAGTGTGTGTGTTATGAATGAGATAATGGAATTATAGTGGGTTAAATAATACAAGTTTACTTCACATACTAAATGTGTGTGTGTTTCGTGTACAAGAGACAAGAAAGGGGATGGGACCAATTTGATCCTCCAATCAAATTCAAGTTATAACAAATCATGTGATCAAGGCTTGTCTTATTGATTTTGAATTTAAACTTGCTCACCAAGGGTGATATGGGTGTTTGTTTGTGCCGAACAAGACAAGGGGATGAGGGACCAACTAATTTTCTCATTTTATTTTGCTAGTGATTCCCAATTGATTTAATTTCTAAGTCTTGTATGCAAAAACTCATGTTTTAAGTAAACCACAATTAACGCAAGTAACGAAACGAATAACGGTATCTCCGAAAATTATGAAATTTTAAATATTGACATAAAATGTAAAAACTTGGCTATTGCCAAAATACTACAACGTTAGGCATCCCGGTTCGCTCCCGGATGCGATTCTTAGATAAAGGCGGAAATACATCCCAGTTTTACGTAAATACTAAACGAAACTTCAAAAATTCAAATTGCAAAACGGAAACGGCTAACTTATTGGACGGAAATTCTCAGGGTGTCACATTCTTTCCCCGTTAGAAGAGCTTTGTCCCCAAAGCTCATGACGTGGTATCTGCCACCGGTGCAGAATTCGGGAAAAGATGCGGGTACTTCTTTTGCCTTTGGTCTTCACGCTCCCAGGTAAACTCAGGACCTCTCCTATAGTTCTAGCGTACCTTAACAATTGGAATACAACTTTGCTTTAGATGTTTGACCTCACGGTCCATGATTTCGACAGGTTCTTCAAGGAAATGTAGTTTGTCGTCGACTTGGATCTTATCTAACGGTATAGCGAGCGGTTCGTCAGCTATGCATTTCTTTAATTTCAAGACGTGAAACGTACTATGAACTCTACTCAACCTCTCTGGGAGTTCAAGATGATAGGCGACGGTTCCTACTTTGGCAATGATCTTAAAAGGTCTAATATAACGTGGGTTTAACTTTCCCCGTTTGCCAAAACGTATCACTCCTTTCCAAGGCGATACTTTCAACATGACCTTATCTCCTACTTGAAACTCAAGAGGTTTTTGTCTTACATTGGCATAACTCTTTTGACGGCCACGGGCAGCTTGGATACGACTCTTGATTTGACCTATTTTCTTGGTCGTCTCATGGATGATCTTTGGGCCAGTGAGCTGACTATCTCCAACTTTAGACCAGCAGATAGGTGATCGACACTTGCGCCTATACAACGCCTCAAACGGAGCAGCCTTAATACTGGTATGGTAATTGTTGTTATACGAAAATTCTACCAATGGTAAGTGTCTATCCCAACCTTTTCTAAAGTCGAGTACACAGGCACGTAACATGTCCTCTAATGTCTGAATGGTTGTCTCACTTTGACCTTTGGTCTCTGGATGGTAAGCGGTGCTTATATCCAATCGAGTACCTAATGCTTTATTTAGAGACTTCCAAAAATGCGAAGTAAATTTCCCATCACGATTAGAAATGATCGAAACTGGCACTCCATGCTTTGAGACTACTTCCTTCAAGTATTGTCTCATCCATCCTCTAGCATAGGTAAGAAATGTGCAGACTTAGTGAGACGATCAACGATTACCCAAATCGTATCTTAACCAGTTGCCGTCTTTGGTAATTTAGTCACAAAGTCCATTGTTATATTCTCCCATTTCCATTGTGGGATCTCTGGTTGAACCAACAAACCTGACGGTTTTTGATACTCTATCTAAACCTTGGCACATGTTAAACACTTGCTGACATAGGTGGTAATTTTTGCTTTCATGTTAGGCCACCAATACAGCTTCTTAAGGTCTTAGTACATCTTGTCTGATCCAGGATGGATGGAATACTTTAACTTATGGGATTCATGCATAATTAATACGTTCAGTCAGCACGAGGTTCTAGCTTGTTAATCATGCCATGCAAATCTTTATTGATGAAGTTCTCTTCTTTTCTGGCTTCCGATTGAGCACTCAAAATCTGCTTAGGAATGTCCAAACTAATAGTCATAACTAAGGCTCGAACTCATAGTGGCTTAATTCTCTCCTTTCGACTTAGGGCATCAGCCACCACATTCTCCTTCCCTGGGTTATATCGAATCTCACAGTCGTAGTCGCTCAACAACTCTAACCACCGTCGTTGTCTCATGTTTAACTCTTTCTGATCGAGAATGTGTTGTAGACTCTTATGATCAGTGAACACAATGCACTTTGTACCATATAAATAGTATCTCCACATCTTTAAGGCAAACACTACTGTACCAAGCTCTAGGTTATGTGTAGTATAGTTCTTCTCATGAACCCTGAGTTGGCGGGATGCGTAAGCTATGACCTTCTCCCTTTGCATCAAAACCGCACCCAACCCTTTTATGCGAAGCATCACAGTATACTACAAAGTTCTCACTTCCCTCAGGTAAAGCCAATATCGGCGCACTACATAATTTTTGCTTCAACAACTGAAATGCAGCTTCTGCCTTTTCTCCCTAATCAAACTTCATGCTTTTCTAAGTTAATTTCATCATAGGCCTAGCGATCTTTGAGAACCCTTTGATAAATCGTCAGTAGTAACCGGCCAAGCCTAGAAACTGACGAATATCGGTTGGTGTCTTGGGTGACGCCCAATCCTTGATAAACTTAATCTTAGCGGGATCAACGTGAATGCCATCGCTATCAATCACATGACCTAGAAATTGTACCTTTGACAGCCAAAATTCATACTTCAAAAACTTGGCGTACAATTTCTCCTACTTCAACAACTTCAAAATCAACCTAATGTGTCCTTCATGCTCCTTTCTGCTCTTGGAGTAAATCAAAATGTCATCGATAAACACGATCATAAATCTATCTAGATACGGTTTGCACACCCTATTCATCAAATCCATGAATACTGTCGGTGCATTAGTCAAACCAAACGGCATTACTTACAACTCGTAGTGACCATAGCGAGTCCTAAATGCGGTCTTAGGAATGTCTTCCTCTCGAACTCTGAGTTGGTGATAACCAGATCTCAGGTCGATCTTAGAGTAGCTCTTGATCCTTGCAATTAATAAAACAAATTGTCGATTCTCGAAAGTGGGTATCTGTTCTTCACAGTAAGTTTGTTTAGTTCACGGTAGTCGATACACATCCGAAAAGAACCATCTTTCTTTTTGAAAAATAAAACTGGTGCTTCCTAGGGTGAGGAACTGGGTCTTATAAATCCTTTGTCAGAAAGTTCTAGCAACTGAGTGGATAACTCTTGCATTTTGGCTGGTGCTAATCGATACAGGGTTCATGCTACAGGTGCAACACCAGGGACTAAGTCAATTTGAAATTCAACTTGTCGAGCAGGTGGTAATCCAGGCAGATCATCTGGAAAGACATTCGGAAATTCCGTATGATCGACACGTCCTCAAGTCGCTTCTCTTCTGACTTATCCTCAGCCTTCTTGGATGTAACTTGTGCTAGGTAGACCTGACATCCCTTCTGAATATACTTCTGGGTTTTTGTACACGATATAATGTTCAGCTTACTTCCATTTCCATAATCGTCATCTCAGATTATCAATACTTCGTCTCCATAAGGTATACGAATAACCTTCTCATCATAAACGATCAACGCATGGTATTTCACCAACCAATCCATACCGATGATGACGTCGAAACTACCAAGTTCTACGGGCATTAGGTCTATGTCGAACGGATGACTTAATAATCCTAACGTGTAACCTTTAAAAACAACATTTGTTTCTAAAATTATTCCATCGGCAAGTTCTACGGCATAGCTAGTGTCTAAAGTAGATGGTGTAATATTAAGCAAAACACTAAAGGTAGACGACACAAAAATTCTATCGGCACCCGAATCGAATAACATGGAAGCATAACAGTTATTGAAAAGATCGTACTTATGACAACGTTGGAATCAAGGTTTGTTCCTCCTCCACCAATGGCGTAAGCCTTTGCTGTAGCCTCATTACCTCCTGTCTGGTTTCCAACTCC